>QWTY01014781.1:0-19173 GCA_008033365.1 Pseudorectes ferrugineus
GACATATTGCACTTTCACTTAACACTGCCTCCCTAACTTTAGCAAAGCTCTACATTACAGAAATTAAGTCTTACGGTATCCCAGTATACACATTCTACTTTTGTAAAATGTGTCATAAATTTCAAATAGGGCAAATAATTAAACTGTACACTTCAAACATTTTATGTGCTGATCTGAAGTGATATTTCAGGTTTTTGAGATGCATCTAGAACTGCTTGTATAACTCTTCAGTGTAATCATCAACAACATACATCAGCTCTTTTAGAAAATGATTTTCCACAGCTTTAATTTTTTTTTTTTTATAAAAAGAACAACAAGACAGAGAAGGAAATATTTTTTCCCTGCTTTACTTTGTTCAACAGCTTCTACCATTTTCATGGCATCAAGGAGCATTAAGATAATTTCTACTGTTACTATATCAGTATCTGAAGAAGGACTTAGCAGAGATGGGGAAAGACAATGCAAGTTGCATAAGCCTTTCTATTTTTGCATTGTATTCCTACAGTATATCAATGCCAGAAACAGGAATGCCTTTTTATTTTGTAGTTTTACAGTAACTTATCAACAGGATCCTCAGCTGAGCTCCCCAGTGTAACTCCAGCCTCTAACAAGCTATACACCAAGGATTTTGTCCTTTGTGTTCCTCATTTCTTACTTATAGGAATTTTTCCTCAATTTTCTGTAAATCATATTGCAGCTTACTGATCAAAGTATACATAAGAAGAGAGCAGATAAGTAATATTTTCCACCCTTGCTGAAAAAGTTTCTTACAGTGTGCTGACCAGAAAAAAATAGGAGTGATGTCTATCACAACTTCTAGATTTGACCTTGGCACTTGTTATTCACACCTTAATTATAATCTCTAAGAAAACAATGACTAAACCACTTGCACATCCTAGGTAAAGCATCTTCAAATACATATTTCATATTTCAAGGTCAGACAAATTCAACAGAACACATAATACATGTGTGCATCATTCCCTTAGGTTTCATGTGTAGCTTCTACAGATTCTTTGTTAAAGGTTTTTCTTAAAAGAATGTATTTGCAAACAAGGTTTGACTCTTCTGCATTTTCCTTACAGTACAAAGGACATTATATTGTTGGTTATGATGTGAAGCACATATACAAAAAAACCCTACCAGGCTAGAATTAGAAACGTTCCCTGAGTGGAGATTAGGATCAGATGGACACAACAAAGGGCAACAGACCATGAGTGTTCACTTGTATTCATGTCCAGTCTTTTGGCAATCAGTTGCTTGTTGTGCAGCAATGTGAGGTTACATTTGGACTGCTGTGCTTAACAGCAACAAGTGTTCTCTGCAGACATGCTGGCTAAATAAGTGCTGTAAACTCTGCCTCAAAAAAACTGATTATTGTTTGGTTCAGACAGATAAAGATGGGAAATGTTATGAATCATGAAATTCAATAAAAGCATGGAGAAACATGTCAAAACCTCTCAAATATATTGAAGTATGTTTGTCACAGGACACATCACTTTTTTTTTTTTTCACACTTCATAAATTTCACCTGCACAAACCATGCTGCCCATATTCTAGTCAAAGCCTTGCAAAAATTGGTTTGTCTCCAGGAATCAAAATGCTTTATGATAGACTGGGACATGGGTAAGAGAGAAAAGTTCACACCTGGAATTGCAGAGCACCTATTGAAATCTCAGCCCACTCTTCTTCTTCAAAGGACTCTGGTGCACTGATGACAATGTTGGCACGGAAACGTCGGATTAGTTCCTCTATTTCCAATGGCTCCTTCAATCTGTCTCACAGAGTTGACAGAGATAAAGAAAAAATAAAAATATTAACCGGTTTTGCATTAGATGTTTGTGCTGTAAGAATCTGGTGGCTCATGTGATTAAGCAAATGCTTCTCCAGAATAACCTGGACCAAGTTTTATTACAAAAGCTATGGAAATGGCACAAGGTATTTAACTATAATTGGTAACCTCTCAACTATAATATGTAACCCTCTAGGTGGCTTCTTCAGGCTTCTTCCATAACCTGGAACTGTAGGTATGAAGACATGTAGAAAGGTGAATCATGCATATGAGAAAATTCCCAATTTGTTGTCATATGTAGGGCTAATGGTAACAAATAAAAAGATCTTTTAAGTTAGTAATCATTTAACTTGTTAAATGTTGTAGAAATAGAAGCTTCTAGAACCAAAGGCAAATAAAAATTTATTCTGCACATGCTGCAATGTCAGAAGGGACAAAACCAACAGTTGCTGAAGGTGAAAAAGGCCAGTAAAATAATTTTATGAGAGAATATATCCCTCATATTATTATTATTTGCCTTTGGGAGGCAGCAGATTGCACCAAACGATAGGTGTTTTAAAAAAAATTAATCTCTGTGTGGTGATATCTCCCCCTCTTTACAAGCATTTGAACTGCCAGAGTGTAGATTTGTGTCAGTGTGGAGAATGTATATGAGACAGAAAGAGAAGCAGACTGCATACAAATATCAGAAATCTTGCTGCATCTTTGAATTGTCATTCTTCACTCTTCTTCTAACGGAGAACTTGAACAGTACCGTAAAAAAAAAAAAAAGACACCGTAAAATTTGCAAGAGGGTTCTCTCAGAGTCATTGTTAGTGGAGAAGAACACTTCTTTTTGCATTAGCTATTAAGGACATGAAGAATTTTTGATACTCCATCAACTTTAGTCTGACAACTTTGGGATATGAAATCCTAGAGCAGAGGCAGAAACCTGGGTAAGCAGTGAGGAGAGGCATTTCTGTCCCAAAGAAAAAGAAGTAAGGCCATACAGTTTAAAATGTATTTTAACTAAAAAGAGAAAAAACATGCAAAAACAAAGTACAGGGGAAAGTTCACATCAAGCAGCCTTGGCAGAAGAGGCCTGTTAGGTAAAAAAAAAAGAGCTTGGTTTTATTTAAAATATTCTGGACGATCTTCTCTAGCAGACAAAAGTGCATAAGGATAAACCGCCTGTGGAGACTTCCAGTCAAACCACAGAAGCCCAGCTTCACCAGGCCCCTGGTGTTCACAAGGGCGCCAGCAGCCTGGGGGTAGAAGGTGGGATGGGAAGCTGCAAGGCCAAAGGTTTTCCCTCAAGATCCCACATGCAATCCCGTGGCTAAGACACAATTTGTGATGAGTGCAGGAGGTGGGAGCCAACAGGAAGCGTAGATTATGCCAGTGCTCATACAAACAAGGAGGAACACAGCAGTTACTTGTGAACACGTTCAATTATGCTGCTGTGCTTCCCAGCTTTGCTGTGGGCTCTTGGAGTTTGGCTGCTGGGTAGCCTCTAGTTTTGAATGTGTTTTCCAAAATGTAAGTGCCTGCCTCTCCAGCCTGTACTGGTGGGGGCATCAAAAGCCCCAGTAAGCTCAGAGGTGAGCCTGCAGTGTCCTGAGACAGCTGCTGAAAACTACAAGTTTCTACTAATCTCCCCTTTGCTGCTGAACTCAAAGACTGCAGTGCCCCTGCCCCTAGTCTCTGCCTTCAACCTGCTCAGGCTCACGTCCAGAATACCTCACCTCTTTTGCACCTCCCCCAGCCCTCAGAAATGCTTATAATTACTTGGCAACATGTATCTCAGTAAATTCCCTTTATTTCTCCTCCCATAAAACATGTATTGGATGGAGTGGCAGGTACCTTCATCCTGCAAATCTCAACATGGACCTGTTTTGAAAATCAGTGTAATGTGCCAAAGTCAGCCGAGGTGCTTTGGATTTTCAGAGCAGTAGGCTCTGTGATGAAGAATGCATTACCTATATTTAACAGGCAAACTTGAAAATGAATATTTATATCTTCAGGGTTATATTTCTAACAAGAACATTTGAGCATTAGGCCAGGCCATAAGGATTTTCATGGAGGTGACCTGTAATGGAAACACCAGAGAGACTAATGTCTGCAGGCACATGTAGCTCTCCAACGAAATGCTGCATTCTAATTTTTAATTGAATTGCTGTTTCTGTTTTAAATCACCTCTCAAGAGCCAAGTGCAAACTAGAAGACTAGTTTTTACTTATGGAAGATACAAAGAGAAATTATGAAAACCTAATTGAAAATTGAAATTGTTTTACAAAACTTAGCAGGTTTCCATTAAGCAAAAACAAACCCACATGCCAAGAAGCTAAATAATACTTTCTAAAAACCCTCCAATATTTAATAAAGACCCATAAGTGCAATTCTTGAAAGTACATTGGATAGTTCAGTATTTGGAAAGTTCATACACCATGATTTACAAACACTGCAGAATGAGGATATCTGAATTAATTTCTCCAGCACCCAGAGAAGGCACTGCATGGCAAAATGCGTGGAAGGGAGGACACATCCAATTCATGCTACAGAGTGGGAAGCAAGATGCTTCTCAGTCACCATTGCAGCTCTGCTCACACCTGGAGTTTCCTTTGAGGAAAGGGAGATTACAAGCCTAGCTGTGCTGGAAGATATGAGGTATAAAATCGGTGGATCATCTGATGTTGAATGTTTTACTGAAATTCCTTGTTCTCCTTCATCCTCACTTGCTGCTTCTTACTCTTCATCTTTGTACTCAAATCCCATATCTGGAAGGTTCCTCACTGAGTCTCACCGTGGAAAAAGCCCAGTCTGAGTAAGGGATGTCTGCAAGAAGTGCCCTCCCAAGGAGATGAAACCCAGCCAGTCAAGCCTCCCAAGAAGGCATTAACTGTCCCTGAGAAAGGGCAGTCAAAACACTGAGAGATGGACTGATTCAAACCTTTTCTGCACACATTTCCCGTGATATTCTAAAATTGCCCAACTGTCTTCTCCTAAAGAAGGAAAACCCTCAGACAATGCAAGCTCCAGTGGTCCTAGAGATGCTTCATTCAGTCAGTGGCTTTAAATCCTGAAGCTATATATATATATCCTCCTGCAGATATATAGATATATAGATATATAGATATATAGATATAGATGATATATAGATATATAGATGTATAGATATATAGATATATAGACATGGATTCCTCTACGACTCAAAGCAGAAATTTTCAATGCAGGGGATGTGTTTGGTGGGTGACTAAGAGGGGAGAAGATGACTCCAAGAAGAGGCAAGAGAGAAGTTCTGTGAGACAGGAAAAGGGGGCTCAGAGACAAATGCTGGGGCTGTGGGATGCACAGCTATGATGGAGGCCTTGAGGGAAGATTTTCTGTGGAATTTGAACCTTTCCTAGTTATATTCAAGGAAAAACAATTTCCTACGGTCAGTATATGAAAATTTGGTTGGTAATGGGTTTGTTATCTTTGAACTATGGGCTGACTCATTATTTCATTTGCTGTTTCTATCTCCCACTTTTGTAAAAGTAAAGCCAAATTCAATAAAGAAATAAAATTATTCCAGTCCTGAAACTACTTTTAAAGTATTTCTGTTGTGCATATTTACTCTAAATCTTAATCATTCCCATGGGAGGAAAATAGTTTAGCCAGTAGTAAGACTTTATATTTTTACCGGCCAGATTATTTATGTTGAGAAAACCTATTTATCCTTGTTCTTCTAACAAATAGAACTTGGCTGGTTCTCAATAATATCTTTCCACCAAATCGTTTGACAAAAAATTTCATTTAAATTTTCCTAAAGACGATTGGTAGACAGATTATGCTCATGCATTTAATCCAAATTTTCAGAAATCATACAATAATTATTAATTATAGCAGTTTAGTAGCTATATATTTGTTGAATGTTGAAAAGTTGCTATCTCTAAATTTCCACATAAAATACCTACATTGGCATCTTATGGCAAGATTCTGGAATCCAAGATCACTGAGAGACATTTGGAGACAGAAGCATCTTACCTTGCAGAAATGTGTTCTTTCAGCTGCAGAATGCTTGCTACATTTATCAGGAGGTATTGTGCTTCATTCACAAGAGAGAGTGAGATGTTTGTAGCAGGTGACAGACCTAAAAAAATCAATCCAATGTTCTAAAATGATCATAAAAATTAGTAATTTCACCTCATCTTTCCTTTGACCTCTTATTCTCATTACTAGTTTACTCATTTGGTTCCAGACACTATGAAATATTCCAAGAATGCCCTCAAGCCTGTAAATGATAATAATGCAATGAAGTTAGAAACTGAGATAGAGTTGAGATTTTACCAAATTTGTAAAACAATTTACAAGAGCAATATCTGTGCATTTTCTATCCCCTTTCAATTTCAGTGCTCTTTCAATTATTTTTATAATGAAATTTAGTCTCTGAATAAATCCTTTGATTCTTAGATTTTTCATGATCATTTTTCCAAATGGCCTTTGAGTTTCCAGACAAAATAATGGTCATGATAATAACTCCCCCCATACTGATGTATCTGTGCATTTTCACCAAATTTAGCAAGTAGAAGGGCAGCAAAAAGTCAGTTTGGGTATAAACATAACTACTAGATCAATGCTGGATAACTCTTTCAGCCTTTATCAGGGTACCTATATACTCAGTATGAAGTCCATGAGCCTGATGTTTGCATGAGGAATCATGAATATTTTTAAGAATGACAACATACCCTTTGTATTTTTCTGATGTGACTTGCTTTTCATGTCTGAACTTTGTCTTATCAAGCGACATGGACGACCAAGAAACGCAGAGAGCCAGGCAGCAATTCTCTCTCCACAGTCATATGTTTTTACCCTATTACAAGAAGAGAGGGAGTTTAAATTTGATTGCCCAAACATTAATTTGCAAAACAGAAGTCAAATTGTGAAGATGTTTATTCTGCTTCCTTCAATACAAAGTACAGTATCCGTATTGTCCAATGAATTTCTGATGTGAAGCTCTGCATGACTCTAACTCCCCATTTCCTCAACTTTACTCTGTTCCTCTTGAAGCCAACTTTCACAAGATCTAATTTAGTTTAGTACAGAAAATTACTGTGGAATAAAGGATTAAATAATCATAACGCTGAAGACACTGACTCTGAAGTACAGTAAGTGGTTGCCTATATAACAATATTACAATAGAGTATTATGAAAAAGTCACACCCTGGTCTGTGCTTTTTACTAAAACAGAGAGGAATGGTCTGAGTTCAATTTAAGATTGCTCCACTGTGTGCAATTTTTAATGATCCCATCAGGTACAACGATGTTACTTCCCTAATTTAATTCATGTTAGTACAGACATTCCACATTAAAACATGGCTCCACTAACAGAGGCCAAGTGTCTCTCTGAAGATGATTTCCATTACTTGTAAAATGTCTAGAGCATTATGCAAGCTGGCAATAGAATTGCCTTCTTTACCTGGATGTAATCTTTCCTAGAGGGATTTTGAAATCACCTCTCTCCATCCAAGAAGGCCACAGATCAGTCCACAGGAAATTGATCCTATTTGACATTAGATTCCTCAGCCCTGAGTAAACTTAATGTCAATCTTCCAAAATCCAGGCATCTAGTTTAAATCAGTTGTCTGGGTTTCGCTCACAGATAATGGAAAGAAGTAAGTAGTTCTCATCTATATTAGACCTCAGGATGGGATGACTCTCAGTGTGGGAATGTTCAACTCTCTATTGACTACAAAAGGAGATTTGACTGATACCTAACTTTAAATGTAAGAGGAATGTGAATTCTTATGCTGATCTAGGGAGGATTCCTGTAGCAAGGAAAGTGAAGTAGCCATGTTCCTATGCTCACCTTGTTTTCCTACCCAGACAAAGAAGTTGATCTGCATGGAAACCATCTGCTTTGTGAAACAAGAAAACAGCTACTCACAGCAAAAGGTGCTAAGCCCCAGGATTGAGAGGAAGTGACTTGGCTTTACAAAATGCTCTATAGGGTTCAACTGAATTACACAGGTAGAATGCCAGCACAAGTGAAATCAAGAAGATTTTATAATCCTGCAAGGATCAGGTATCTCTTCAGTGCTTGTTCTGAATTTTGAATTATGGTGCAGATCTGCATCCCTCTCCCCACTTTGAGACTGGACAGATGCCAACCACAGCTGCATCTAGCCAGTGATGCCCCAGGACTGAAATGGTGTTCTGGTATGAGTGTGAGATGCAGGCACTGTGTCAGGAAAGAGGCCAAAAGGTGAGTGTCCTCATGAGATTTCACAGTCTGAACTGTGCCCTTGCCCATCACTGTGTTAGGGAGAAGGCTGCTAATGAGAACACATGAATCTTCCACAGTAACAGTACAGGTGAAACAAACTCCTCCAATATTTTTTCCACTTTCACAGAGGTATAGGGGTGTTTAAAATATCTCCTGAGCCAATTGCCTCTAGCAGCCTGTTGGAGATTAATACTGTATAAATCAGGAACAAAATTTTGCCCTCTTTTTATATACTTATTGTTTTGAGTCACAGTGGCTGAGTTAGAGACTCACACCATTCCTGGTATTTCATCAAATGTCACTGTGTACTTTTTGTATTCCAAGACTCCTGTGTTTTTGAATTGCTTTCCCTTATTGTCAGACCATTTTCTGAGCAAGTACCATCATCTCTTCAAGGTCTTAGTCAAAGTCATTCTGTTGTAGCTCAATTCTACTTGTTTTCTGCTTGTGTTTATTTTTCTGGAGTATAACTTTACATCTGTCAGCATTACATTTCATTTGGCACATGTCAGGCAATTTATAAAGGAGAGCTTATTTCTCTCTGATTTCACTTGCTGTTTGCCTTGAGTTTCCCACTCATCTTTCTATTATGTCATTTACCTTCAGTGTGTTACAACTGGTCCCTCTAGCAGGGTAATTTACAGATCAAGAAACAAGGACAGATGAAGTCTGAATATTGATCCCAAGGGATATAATACACACAACGGGCTCAGTTCACCTTGTTCTTAACGACACCTTTGTTTTCTACCACTGCTACACTTCCCTTGATCTCTTTGATATTGCAGCCTGTCAGAGAGGAGGCTGTGCCCCTGCCTATTTCAGTAGAGCAGCAACCTCGAGCATTTAGGGCCTTCTACAACATCAATAACCTTATCAACATTAGCTTCTACTTTCATCTGTCCACTGCTAGATATTGTACCAGAAAGCCATGTCCCTGTGATGTGAGCAGCACCTGCTGATGGGCAGCCCCTGCTGGGATGAAGGCTAATGCTGATGAATTGCTTCAGAAGGGAAATTTGGGCTCATTAAACTTTGGTGGCTTCTGTGAAATTAAACTTTCTCACACGACTGCTTGCAGATTCTACATCATGTACTTTTCTCAGGTATCTCAGTCTAAATTCAGAGTAAGCCAACAGAACTGAATGAAATAACAGCATCAGAGCACAGAATTAATAAATAAAAATGCCTTCACTAGGGCTTTCTTTCTAATAAAAGCCTTTTAACAAAGACTTTTGGTCTCACTGCTCACCTTAGACACTTTGCAGAAAAGACCCCAGACCACAAATCCCCTCCTGTCCTACTGCAAAGCACTGCTTTCCTCATTATTTTCAGCCCTGGAGGCTCCTCTGCTGAAACACTGGAAACTGGCATCAATTGCTATTGGATCTCGGAGCAGTTTCAGAGCTTCATCAATGTTGCTCACTCATCTGCCTTACTTCCTGTCTTGTTTATTTGCTAGTCACAGTGCATTCTGTGCAACTTGCCTTCACATCCCCTTTCTTATTCATTCTGTCCTTTCCTTCCTTCTCAGAACTCTAAGAAGTTTTCCATGAAAACTTCCAGTTTGATACAGTAAAAATGACACAATCAGTTATGTGAAAGAGAAGCTACAATAAATAGTATGGCAACAAATTTTATGCACACAGAGAGTAAGATAACCCAGGCTATTTTACAGCCTGTAATAGATGGGCTTACCATGGGGAGGCTAGGGATGAGTCAACACTAAGGGAAGTGGGACAGATGGTTAAAACAAATGACTCTTGGGTGAATTCCACTACCTGAGGAAAATACACTTCTGAGGAAAAGATCCTCTTTATCATCTGAATAGCTAGTAGAAAAGAAGGAGAAGATAATTTTCTGCATGGCTCCATGGGGAAATTGCCAGGTCTTCTGCTGGTTTGTTTATGTGTTACTCAGAGAAGCAAATGTAGAGGGTTACAAAGAATTAGTATACCTTGGTTAAAGGACGACATAAATCTTTAAGTGGCTCTTTTAGTTGGACTTGCCAAGAGACTCATTGAAAAGAAACATAGTAGATAATGCAAGTGTACTTTAGGAAGGCACTTGACACACTGCCACTCAGGAAACTTAATGAGACCGGGGGAAGTTCTTAGAAAATATGATGGATAAACACTTAAGTTTACGGATAGGAAATAAATTTATTCATAATGTTATATTCACTGAAGTGGTATGTCTCTTGATTAGAATTAACGTTATTTAATTAACACACCTGCAGTCATCCAAGATTATTAAGGAGACACTGAACAACATGGGTGGTCAAAACAAAATTAAAAAGGGTTGTAAATATGGAAAGCTACTTATAACTTCAGAAGGTTCTAGCAATTTTAAATCCATGCAGTATGAAATGGGCAATGTCGCTAGCATCATTACTATTAAATGAGGGAACTAAATTCAAGTCCTGCTGAGACCTCCAGTTGGCATTTGGAAGTAACTGGGGACACCACCTCCTTTTCTCATGCTTGGAGCAAGTGAAAAAAAAGATCTCACTAATTCAAGTGAGTGCTAAGTCATTTTATTGCACTGTCCTTCCACTCCTTTTTCATTTTTAAAATTTTTTACTGTTTTCTATCAGACATGTGGGGCATGCCAACTTACTTACTTAAATAGGACCACTCTCCTGGTCCACTAAGTCATTCATTGCTTTCCACCATTTTTTCAAGGACTTCTGTCTGTGTGCACATCTGTTCACATCCTGAGTGTCACTACAGTGATCTTCAGCTTCAGTACCTCTCTGCACTCACTTACCTGTGTGAACAGACTTTACTCTCACAGATCACAGCCTCTTTTCCAGTATTGTCTTCTAGTGACACAGATATTGGTTCCATGCCTAGATGGGCAGAGAACAAGCCATATTTAAATAAAAAAATTATGAAGAATCATAGGGTCATGAAAAAAGTTCTTATTTTTCCTCTTCTTCACAAGCACAGCAGCCTCACAAACAGCAAATAAAAAAAAAATCCTTTTTCTTTTTGCTAGAATTATATTCTCTGCCTGCAGGTGGCTCCAAATGATAAAACAAAGCGCAAAGGCTGCAAATGACCTTGGTACTCAAATCATATTAAGAAATATACAATTTCAGCTTTGAGTAACTTCATTCTCTGTTTTTCTCAGGCAACGAAACTGGCACAGAATTATTGCCTCAGCCACGGTTTCTGTTGAAAGGATGGTCCCTCTAACAAGTCAGGAGATGATGTTAAACCCTGTCATGTTGGGGATTTTTGGAGTAGAGGGATTGAGTGATCTGAAAGATGAAAGATGGAGGAGGGGGGAAGAAAAAAAGAAGCACAATCTGTTCAAAAAAAGAAATATATTGTGAGATAAAACTACAATAATTTGAAGACGAAATGTATGGAAAACTGTGAATGAGAGAATTATTTCCATCTATTCATCTCCAAGTTTAAACCAGCTGAGGATTCCCTGGTAATGATCTATGTTAACAACTTCTCCCACATTTTTCTCATCTTGAACAGAATGAGCCAAAGAGATGGAAAGGGTACTGTAGTTTACTAGAACCAAGAAGAAAAGTTGTACTACTTTTCTTTCTGTTAGTTGAAAACAATAATCTTAAATGAAGAACAAAGCATTTTACTGTGTGGCTGCAATGAATCCAGCTTTTCCATTACACTGCAACATATACTAACCAAGACTCTGACCCCCCCATTTCCCAGAATTATAACCACACATTTTGATATTATATAATATTGTGAAACAAATAAGAATCGAGCTCTACCACCTCTGTGCTACAGTGAAATCAAGTTGGTTTATCTTCTTCTTAAGAGTAATGAAACGTAGTTCAGATTCATTATAACATGACCATCAACTATTTCATGCATGTTTTACAAAATAGAAAGTGGTCTACTTCTTTGGTTAATTATGTTAGTATACTTCATAAGTGAAGACAGAGCGGGAAAAGTTAGGTTCACGTAGGAAAATAATATAAGTAATAAATGCTTTGAACTACCCTGGAACAACCTGAAAAAGAAGCCAATGTTATCATCTTATCGACTAGACTAAAGCTGCTGGACTTTGAAACAATTAAACATTAGCATCATTCCTTCTGGAAAAGAAGAGTTTGAAATATTTCATCCTGCATGCACTCTTAACTGTTATATCTTTCAAATACTTTCTAAGAAAGGCACACTCACAAAATTTCTTAAAATAGAATTTCAGGGCTTTAAAAAGCCCTGCTTTTATACACCAGCAAGTGTATCACATTTTTATTGAACAGTACACATTTTACAGTGATGTTTAGGTCAGTTAAACGTTGTTAATTACAATTTTATTCTATCTTTAAGGCAAAAAAATAAAGTAGAATATTGCCAGTTACTAAAATGTAAAAGCTGTCATTCTCCATGGTCATTTGCTTGATAATAAAATTCACAGATGTGCTCACAGTATTAATATAAAAAAATTCTTATCGTTATAGCTCCTATTTTCAGTCAATGAGGAAAATTAGAGATCTGTTATTTCAATAGACTGAAATATAAACTATTCATGTATATTCTTTCGTCAGTGTATGCACTTAATTCCCATTATTTTTATTGGCAGTAACACATGACTAATTGAAGGCACAATAAACTCCATAAAGTGCAATTAGCTGCTCAGTTTTGCTAGCATCTTTCGACTCCAATATTTTAAAGTGCCTCCTCAACACTCAGAATCTCTCCCACTGTGCAGTGGCAAACTAATGCCCAACTTGCCAGAGTAATGCTGATTGTTAGCTAAAATGGAAAGAGAGAAATTAGTCTTTTCCAGAAGTGTATTCTCAGCCAAATTCTGTTTGGCTACAGATTTGTGTAGGTCAGGAACAAGTGCAATGTTATCTGCGCTCCCACGTCTTTGATGGAGGAGGACAAGGATATTTCCCTCGATTCTCACTCAAGTAATAGGATTTCTGGAAATAAAGGCACTTGCTCCTGACCACCTTTAAGTTACTGGGAGCCAAACCACTGAACATCAGTCAAGACACAAGAAGCTGTTTTTCTCCATGGGGGCTGATTTAGAGTTAGGTACACTGATTTTCTCGAACTGGGTTCTGCGACAGCAAGGCTTTGTTACACTTTTAACATTAAACAAAACAGGAAATGCCTGTTAACAATCACATAGCCTAAGAAAATAATTCTGTCAAAATTAATAGATACAGTTCCTCAGAATTAAAATCTCACTCCCTCTGCTAAATAAAAGCACAACTAGTGAGAGAGTAGGCACAAGCCCTTCCTCTCCCTCTGCTCTCACTTAAACCCTTCGTCAGGGATCTGGGAAATACCTGGAGTTCCACAGCTGCCATGCAAGCCAACTAATTCTGCAGCCATGCCAAGGAAAGATCCTAAGCCTTCAGGCAGCTTTGGGCTAGTGTAGAGCCTCACTCTGCCATCCTTGCTACCCACAGTGGTGGCAGGATTGCACAGCTGGGTCGGTCAGACAGCAGGTTCTGCCCATCCACAGCTGGGGGTTAGATGGGCTACGGAGACACCCAACATGCAGGGGTTAAAGAACAACCCTGAAAGGGTGTCCCAGCACACAGAGGATTCAGCAAAAGGTGTCAAAGTAGTTACTGTCACACTAAATCATGCTGACAAATTTTTCTTGGACAGAGAAGACAGAGAGTATTAAGCCACACTGAAATAAAATAGCCGTAAACAAATTTTCCACCAATGAAAAGTTCTAGAGGGAGAGGAAAGCATGTGCCTGGAGGGGAAGAGAGAACAGACTCATTATGTTTTAAAAGTGGCACAGATAAAGCCTTCACCCATATCTAACAGTGTAACAGCAAAATGCTCTCAAAAAATGCTGTGTACTTCAGCTTCGTGGGATTCACCCCGCTCGGCTTTAGGCACTTACCAGAGGCACCTATTCCAGCAGCACAGTTGCCTCAGGCTCTCTCCTTTGGAGAGAGGCGCCTCCAGCCAGCAAAGCGCGCTCTGGGTGGAGATGTGTGCCATAGCCCGCTCTCACAGTGAGAAAAGCGCAGGTAGCAGCGGAACTGGCAGAGAAAACACAGTGGTTACAGCTCCCGTGCAGAGCAGCACAGGGAGGCAGCCGGCTGGACTGCACTGGTCCCAGTCAGCTGCGAGCCGCTGGTCTTCCACATTCACCAGAGCAAGGGGATTGTGGAAATGGAATGAACAGAGAAACTCAGCACGGGGAGGCAGCCGGCTGGACTGCACTGGTCCCAGCCAGCTGGGAGCTGCTGGGCCTGCACGGTCACCAGAGCAAGGGATTACAGAAATGGAATGAACAGAGAAACTCAGCACAGGGACTGTGAGGGCAGGGGGAGCAGGGATGGAGGAAACAAAACTCATCTCGGAAAGATGCATGCTGCTGTGGCTGAGGAAAGGCGGCTTGGGTGGGTGGCATTCCATGCGAGAAATAACTCATGAAGGAGCAAAGCAGGAAGGGACCTGGAGGAGGCTGTTAGTCAGCAGGCCAAGAGCTACAGATCTGAAATAACATCAGCCACCGACACAGGCCAGGGAAGGAAGGTTCTGAGCTGCAGAACAGCCTGCCTGGCTCCAAGTTCCACTGCTCCCCACCACATGGAGCACTGCTCCAGCTTCACATGAGGCATTCAGCTTCAGGGCCTGCATTTGCAACCAACTACGGACAGGCTGGTGAGAGTGGTGACAAAAGCAGCAGGGATTAACATGGGATTTTCAAGCAAACAGTCAACTTATTAACTTAAGTTCGTCTGTCGTGAAATGATTTAAGTGGGAGGTATAACACCGATCCATGTTTGTGAAGGGATGAAAGAAAAAAATAAAAAATTTAACACCAACAAACAAATCATGCATTTAGACTGCAGGTAAGAGGAAAGAAAAAATAAATATTGGAACAACTTCTTACAGATTTATCTGCTCAGCCTTACTCTGCTGGTTTGTATGTGCTCCCATCACTGTGCCATCTTAGGAGCAGTAAGCTCTGGAATAGACTCCCCAAGGAAAAGAGAGCCATTATCTCACTGTCAAGAATTTAAAAAAATGCCACAGGTTGCAAGAATACCATTAGAGTAAAAAACAGCAGGACTACTATAAAAGAGGTCCTAGACCACATCACGGGCTAAGATTTTGGTATCTAGAGTCATTATACAAAGAATAAAATGACTCCATTCTTACACACTGGCTGTATCAAAGCAGGCTGTAAATAAATGGCAATGACATTTGTGTTAGAGCACACTAATCAATTACTTTTGGGCAGAAAAATGATCAGTAGACTTGGACAATCACATCTGTGTGGAAATGGTTCTCGCTGTCATCAAAAGGAAGGCAAATGACAGTGAAAACTCCAAAAATGACACAAAATGAAGAATTTAAAGGCAAATTTCACCCTGGCACTAACTGTGGCAAGAGATTGTAAATCTCAGTGTGAAGTGGGTACCTTGACTGTCATTTTTGTCTGAGAAAACATCTTCCTGACTCCCTGAAGTATGTCAATACAGGTGTTATTGACAGGTGAAAATACTAACGGGTATGCACTTGTCTGAACGAGTGCTAGCAAGGAAAAAAGAAGAACAGCCTCAGAATGGTCAGAAAGGAAGAGAGATGGTAAGGAAATAAATTTCTAGAAATAATTAGTTCTGAAGCACTTGATAATTTAAAAGTTGTGGGAGAAGTCTGTCTGTGCAACTGTACTACAAAAATTTGAGGTGTAAGGTGCTCCACATTAAATTGAAATGAATAAATGATAGATTTTCAAAGAAATAGTATGGAAGAGAGAGGGGAAAGCAGCAGTGTGTGTGCCAGTGAGCCAGTCTGGAATCCCTAAGAAGAGAGTAGATTGTGTTTGGGATTGGAAACTCAGAAAGTAGCACATGATTAGTGGAAGTATCCAAACGTACGTTTGAGAAACCTATTTCAGACAAAAAGAATCAATGAGTCAGATTTAACTCTATGGAGAGAGCTCAGAAAGTTGGAGAGGTCTACAGCTCTACTGTACACACAGAGACTGTAGTTACAGATCCACTCATATGGATTTCTAATAAAGGGTGAAAAATCTGAAGATAGGTTCCCTTGTTTTGCTCTAGCTGCTGAAAATGTGGGCACATATATTATTAATGGTTAAGACACACAGGCTGAGTAAATGTTGGACCCCGGGGAAATGATGAACACCATTCAGACACATGCAAACTCAGCATTATTAATGACTTTTGTGGAATACAAACCTGTTCCAGAGCTCAGTGCCAATGGCACTGTTATGAAAATAAATAATTTTCACCCCTGAGTAGCAAAGGGCTTTCTGTAACACTTTACATAATTTTTTTTCTTTTTTTTTCCCTCAGCAGAGAATAAAAAGGATTTTGATAATTCCCAGGAAGCTCAAACATCATGAAATATTTGCCTGCTAGTGCAAGTATTTAGCTGAGTTAAATAATGTCTGGTCCTTATTTTAATTCATACTAATTTCCACTGAAGACCCTACCCCTCTAATCCCACAGATGGAAGGAGGAAGAGAGATGCAAAATGGGAAGGTTTTTGGCCAGGGTGTTTAATGTTAGACTTCTATTCCTTCACCTTTGCAGCAATAACAATGCCTTCAGGCTATGGGACTTCATGCTATGGAGAGACACTAGTCAGTAAATTTCCACATCTGTCTGTTCCTTTCTCCATCCTGGAGCATCCACTTTATGATTACACATAGGGAGTCACTATCTACCCTCTGCCTACCCCAGCAATAAGTTAGGAACCTCCCCAGAGCTGCATATAACAGGTTGGGCTTTCATTGCCCACAGCTGGCACAGAACTTGTCCCTGAAGTCCCAAATAAGTCACAAGTAAGCATGCACAGCATTCAGTAGTTTGGTGGGTGCGTGCAGGTGTCCCTGCCTAGAAGTCTGACTCCAATAAAGAAGGGAAGGAAAGGATATTGTTTACTAACCTTCTGCCTGAATGACCATAATTTTTTGCTTCAGATCAATTGAGGGATTCACAAGACACAACCTTGGCTCCTGCTTCTGAGTCATGCAGACTCCATTCTGGTTTACAACCATCCAGTTTCGGTCATACAGCAAACCCTGGTTTCCTACTGGCCATTCTGTAACCTGGGAAGGCATTAGGAGGGGGTACAAGGGTTTAAAAAATGTTAGCTGCATTAATAAATTCATGCTGAAAAGAAAAGAGAGGAGAAAGAATCCATTAATGAAACTCATTGAAATCAGGAAAACTTGTGCAAGCCAATGTCAGCTTTTTATAAGAGAAACCTTGATTGCAAATCAAAGATAAAGATATCACTGCACAAAGCTGACAAAACAAAATCAAATTACTCTAATTTGTTACATATTATCATACCATTTAACAGAGCTATAAGAATAAACAATCTCTGAAACGGTCTGAAAACTGTCTTTAATTTTATACTCATCCATTTTTAGGATCTGTTCCCCCAGGAATTTTCATTTAACTTACAAAGTACAGAAATTTTACAGGAGTTTTATGAATTAAGGCAAAACTAAAGAAACAGAAATCAGGAAAACTGTGAAATTCAAAATTCTGATTTTCATAAAATGGGACCACTTTATCAATTAATCCATTTGAGAAAATCTCCGCCACTGAAGGTTCTGTTTTAGCTGGGAAAATAATAGTTTCTTTAGATCCCCTTACAAAGAAACATATTGTCTTCTTTGCTATCTGTTCTTCCATTACTTCTATAACACTCTTTACATTCAATAGCCCATACAAGCATATTGTCCTTGCTTTCACGTACATTTTTCTGGTGAAAAGAACATCTGTTTCTGATGCTACACAGATGGTAATCTTGAAATCCAAAAAGAGAGCAATTTTAGTAATGCCTTTGGGTGACACTAATATCTGCTTTCTTCCCCAGAATATTAAAATATTAATACCATTCTTGTAATATAAACTGGCCATTTAAACATATTCTTCAGCTCATGTATGCTTTCTAGTCACAGTTGAACATGGAGAAAAGTTTACAGCTGAACTTGCTTGAATTCTTATAGAAAAGCTGAGTACATCTCACATGAATTGGCCGACAAAAGACTTTTACTTGAGTAAAAGATACGTCAAGCACAGCCTGATGCTCTGAAGAAAAGCATGTCTGGAAGCACTGGTTTGATTAATTAAAAATCACATTTTTGTTTATCATGTGATCGACCCAAAACTTGACAGAACCCAAAATATCTCATTCTTATAAACTTTTCCTGTTTTTATAAAAGCCTGCAGCAGCAGTTTGACACTGACAGCCTGACTATAGAAAGCTGAGGGCAGGCATGCTAGAACTGAAAACTTAAAGCATCAAAGCTGAACTCAAAATAATTTTGCCACAGTGCTACCAACTATATTGAATACAGAAAATTGAAAAAAAGTTAAGAGAAGAAATGTGTTTTATCAACCTACTTCATTTATAATATTATTTGGCATTTTTTTTATCCAAGTGTGGATGAAAAATTCAGTGATAAATAGAAATTTTAGGTCTGACAGTGTCATCTGAAATCACATTATCCAAATACCTCTACGTGAACCTTTGCCCTGTCTTTTTTAGGAGAGGAGTCATAGCCCTAAGAGTAAGCCATAAGACTGCAATATCAGCTGAAGAACACACTTTTGTTCTTAGTGAAAATTATTCTTTGGAGAGACCAGCATTTTTGGTTATCCTGTATAATTAGACTACAAAATGAATTTGAACAGCTGGTGATCATCTGAGAGCTGCAAGAATTTCCTGCTAACAAATCTCCCTTCCAAAAAAGAAGATCATTAATTGGTAATACATCCTCCCATGAATCCAACAGATCTTTACAGGATTTGCAAGATACAGAGAGCAGAATAAACTAAAAAAGCAGAAAAATAGAAAAAGAGCACAAAGGTTCTTAGTTCCCTGTTGTAACATTCAGTTGTTTTGGTTCCACTTCAGGATAGCAATCTTATTCAGGAAATAGCTTAAGTGTTTGCTTACCCCTTCATGGAAGGCAAGAGGTTTTATGAGCAAAACAAAACCTCTCTTTAATCAGAGCTTCAGGTAGTTCTTACATGCTGACAGGCATTAAAGGGCAAGCCCAGCTAACCAGGTAGCAGATATTTGGATATAATCAACATCTTCCACTCAAAATACCTCTGACAGGTCCAAAATAATGGTGACTAACTCCATGCTTCACTCACATCACAAATGTGATGCAG
>QWTY01014782.1:0-12549 GCA_008033365.1 Pseudorectes ferrugineus
AAGTTCATGGTTTATATATATATATATATATATATATATATATATTTTTTTAGAGGCCAGCACAGTGTTTGATCCTTTCCTGTGTCATATTCAAAAAGAGGCCTGGCAAGTTGCCACCAGTCTCTAAAAGGTCACTGCTATGGGCAGTGCACATACAGATATAATGTGGTTGTAAGAAGATGTGAAGGTAAAAACACTT
Organism: Pseudorectes ferrugineus; assembly: GCA_008033365.1. Taxonomy (NCBI): domain Eukaryota; kingdom Metazoa; phylum Chordata; class Aves; order Passeriformes; genus Pseudorectes; species Pseudorectes ferrugineus. Next base: position 200 of record QWTY01014782.1, read on the forward strand.
AGTAAACTTGCTTAGGAAGTAAGAACCAACTCAGGCTCTGAGAGTTTTCTTGATTCATGTATTATGAGCCATCTACTATGAATATGCATAAGGTTACCTCTTTTGAACTTCCATGAAACAAATTCTCATAAATAAACAAGGAATGCACCGTACCAACTGACAGAGTCACTTAGACTAGATGTATTGTGCTAATGGAGTGAAAAGAATAAAAATTTTCAAGGGCTTCAGCCCTCAATTTTAATAAATTTCATGGAAATCGGATCAAGCCCTAATTGCTAATTCATCTGAAATTATTAAAAAGAGATTTCAATTACATACTACCATTGAATTTTGATGTACCAAATTAAATTAGGACACTAGATTGTATCTTTTTCTTAAATCCAGACCTATTTAAAAGCCCTTTCTGTAAATTCTGAAAAGGAATTTTGTGTTCAGTTATGTTGTAAAAATCCAGCATTAGTATGAAATAGTAGGTTAAATCTCTTACTGAAGATTTTTAATGACATTTCAGTGTTCCTCTTATAATTACTCTTCATCTAAGATATCCCATAATGATGTTGGACATTCTTGGTTCAGGCTCACTGGCTTGCTTCATTAGCATGTCATTCCCATTCCACATCATAAGATTTAATTGTAATGCCGAATATGCACAGCTCTCTACAGAAGTCTAATCAAAGTGGATTCACTTGTATTATTAATATCAAAAATCAGTCCACTTGCTATTTTTATAAATAAAAGAATCCAGATACATAAATCAGCTGTCATTTATTAGCATGTTACTGGCATATCTGCCAGACATATGAGCAGCCCTATCACAGTTCCTTAGGATTATTTTCATCAAGATTAAAACCTTTCTACATTAAATATACATACTAATTCCTCCATAAAGTAATCAGATTACAGTGCAGGTGACATTGTGTGCTGGAATTCAAATGATTTGCAGTAATGAGCTGGAAAGGTGTACTTGGAGACAGAGTGAGGAAAAAAGAGAGAAAAAGCTTTGGTTTTAAAATTGTTATATCCCTGGTTTATTGTTATTTTTACCTCTTTTTTCTTTCTTGAGAGATAACAGGTCTCACGATTGTCAGCGGGTATTTGGCAAATGCAGGTGGCAATAGAATGCTCAGGTGCTAGTTTTAAAGGGCAAATATTCTCCTACTTCTCAGGCAAGCAGAGCAAGGCATAGGTGGGGCATGGAAGCCATTTCTCCATCCTTTTAATGTACGCATGTACATGTGCAGATATATCCACCTGCTTGTGCTTTGTTTCAGCCACCCTCCTCCTCTTTTTCTTATGTTTCACATTTATGACAATTTTTATTTGTTTCTGAAGCCTGTTTTCTGCAGAAGTTCTAAACCATGCTTTTTGTCAGTGTCCAGAGGGCACCGAAAAGCATCACTGAACATCCTCCCCTATGTCTCTCCCACCCCTGCCCATGGCCCAGTACCCCAGCTCAGCTCAGCCTGGGGCCATTGTTCCCTGCCCAAGAGATGCTGTGGATAATCCTGTCCCATTCCCTGCTATTCATGAATTGCGGTTTGGCCCTCCTTGACTGACTTGAGACCTGGCTTGTCACCTTGCCATTGCCAGATTGCAGAGCCCTCACCATCCCCGCCTCTGCTTGCCCTGCCCCGATGCTGAGAGATGGCATCCCATTGCAGCAGTCACTGGTATCACTGACATGGTTTCTGCGCTGGAGTCCTTGCTGGCCCCTGGCTCCCCAGTATCTGCAGAGCAGCCCTGTTCCTGCTGATCCCCAGCCCTCTGGTTTCGCACACACCTCCAGTCCTGGCTGCCTGCACAGTTTCACCCCAATCACAGCAGCACAGAAACACTCTTAGGACTGTCTGGGGGTCACATCTAATGATTAAGCTGCTCTTGCTCTTGTGAAATTTCTTGGTGTCAGAAGGTAAAACTGCCTCTCCAAATCTCTTCCATAAGTCAACACAGAATTTGGAAACCATCTCCTACACTCTTTGTAGGATGCAGCCCTCCACTCCCAGTGTGGAGGAGTGGTGTATTAAATCTACATAAAAGAGAACAGTGACCAATGAAGATTTTACATAGACTCAGGATTTATGCTTTCAAGATGTGCTGTGCTTGAAATTGAATTTTCTATTGCAAATAGGATGTGATTATCAAAGTTGATACTGAAATATTGATAGGCATTGCAGTCTGCTAAAAATGTATTTAAAGAGTGTTTTTAAATACACAATCTCTTAAAAATTGATGATGACAATTAGATAAATAATAGAAATGTTTCCTATGTTAGGGAGCATTTTGATGCTGCAGACTAACTAAAAAAGACATGGCTGAATGGGCCTGAGCAAGAACTGCCATAATTTTCTTCTCAGACTGAAAATGGATAGTCTGGGTGTGTTGGGTTTTTTTTGTACAAGACCTTCACAGAGAATCTTTATTTAGAGTCTTTATTTATTCATAGTTTTGTGTGCATGAAAAAAGAGGATATTTGTAATGTTTGCAGTATTTACCCTGCAACTGACCTAAAATGTACTGAGTTAGTACAGATTGCATAAATCTGCTCACATAATTCTTCCCACATTTCTACCAGAAAAATGTAATCTCAAGATGGGAATTCGATTTTACCAAAATTGTGTGTGAAAATCAGCAGAATGGTAAAATAAGGCACTATATCATTCCAAATTGTGTTAACATCACCTTACACCTTCTTCTGTGATTACAGAATGTTGGGCACGTGTGGTGTAATTAGAGTATTTGCTTTTGCACCACAAGTTGTATAACTGAGCTGTAATAGTTTTTCAATCATCTTTTTTTTTTTTACTAGTTAGAGACATAGACTGGGAATAACCTGTAGTTTACTAAATTTAAACATCAGTCACCTTTATTTGACAAGCAAATAGCATAGCTCTAAATGAATCAGCTGTCCACAGCTTATCCTAGTTCATATCTTATCCATGAAACAGTTACATATTGGAATGGTGAACTGAAACATGCCTATGAATATTGCTCTTACAGCTGTTTTTAAGCCAGCTTTTGATTAACTGTAGAATGTTTATAGTGCTTCAGTGTAAACATCTGCCACATATATATATATATACATATATATATGTATATGCATACCGGATGTATTGTAATGGTAACTAATTCATTTCACTAAGAAAGTCCTCATGTAACTTCAGCAAAAATACTTGATGGATTTCTGGGCTAGGTACTTAATACTTAGAGACTTTTTTTGTTATGGATATTTCTCAGATCATATCCTCTTTGTATTTTTTGGGAAGTCACGAACTTGTTTTGCTTATTTCCAAACTGGCTAAGCACAAGCCAGCTCCAAAGCGAAACCTGAATTTAGCTCAGTGCTCAACCCAAGGCAATAGTGCATGTGGATGGTCTTGACTTCATGCAGATACACCACTTTTACCTGAACCAGAGAAGCCTTATCAAAAGACACAAGATGCTTGTGTTTAGACAGCATAAATATCTGCTTTGGGATGAGCTAGTCTTGATCCACATAGATATTCAGTGCCATTGGAAATTCCACAAAGTATCCAAAACCTACACTTAGGACTACAAGACAATATATGTTCAGATGAATTATTGAGCATATTTTTTAAGACTACTAAGCAGGACTTGTGTGAATTATTGATCATTCAATAATGATCAATACAGATGCATACAGATGCATAAAGTTATGAAAAAACTTTTTTTTTTTTTAATTACATATATGAATACAAAGGAAGATTCCATTCTGACTGGAATTGTAGAGCCAGAGATCACTACCAGTAATTTTTGTATCCACTGCTTTGAATAGTCTAACTTGCTCTTTTCTTTGCAGATAAGGTTAACACAAATGTTTCCTATCTCACAACAAATCCCTTCTCTTGCGAATATGCTATTAAGCATGCAGAAACAGGTGGGGGTAAAATTACATGATCTTCTTAGATAGGAAGAGACATTGTAAATTTTTTTTTTTGCTTCTTTCAGGTACAAGTTCTTTTCTTCTTGTTGTCCCTATAACAGTAGTTTGTTGGGGGTTTTTAAACAGTAGTAAATCATTGAGGAAAAGACTGAAATTACTTTTGGTATGATGTAACAGGGTGATTGCAGTATTTCCCCTAGACTTTCAGATGGGTGTCAGGGTTGTCTAATTTTTAGAATTCTTTTTGATGGGCAAAATATTGTGATAATGGAAATTACCTGTAAATTAGATGAGTTTTCTTTTTCTCCTCTTTAATTTTGGATGATGAATAAGAAATCACTCAAACATATCTATTCATGTCACCATATCAGTATGGTGATTTCAATGTATGTGATCAATGATGTGAAACTTCGGTGTAGTGATAGGTACACATGCTTGACACAAGAATTACTCTCTGGATTCAGTGGGTGGTTGTCTTTCAGCACTAGATGTTTTGGATTCAAAAATATTACAAGAACAATACTGGAACTTATGCAAAGAAACTTTAGATGGAATCTCAGGTGGCATAAGATGGTATAACATCATGAACACCTGTGGACCTACATTGGTTCATTTCCTCAAACACGATATCTTAATTTCTCTTTTCTGGTGGTTTTTTTTTTTTGGCTGGAACATACCACTTTTAATGCTTCTGAGCTTATAAAAAGTGACCATTAATATTACTACACTTTATAGGAGGTCTAGCTATATAAGGTACAGCTACTTGGAATTCCTCAATACTCCACAATGGTTCCAAGTCAAATATACCAAACATGCCAAATACGGTGGAATTCAAGAAAACCATAATACTGGTCAAGGGCAAGGTTATCAAGGGACGTGGAGTATAAACTGGTGAGCAGCAAGGACTGAAGCCCTGACCTAACAGCACTGCACTCCCTGCCTGAGGAAGGAGCAGCATCACAGCCAGCTGATGCACCATCAGTGTAACCAGTGTCCAGGTTTCAAGGCCCCAGGGAAAAGGGAGTTTTAAGGTGTTAGTGGAATGCACTAATGAGATGAAATTAAGACCTGTTAATGTTTTGTGTACGTCTATGGTTACAGTTCCACACAGAGTAGCTACTTTCATGAAATGTGCAAAACAGTTAACTGGAAGGACCAGATAAATAATTCTCTACCATAGGAATATTGCTTCCCTTTGAGGTGATGAAATATGTGACTTGTGTGTCAGCATGCCTTGTGATGTGCTCAGCATGCCCAGTGTGCCAACACACAGAACTTTCACAAAGCAGCCAAAACATTTTCTCTCTTTGTTCTTTTCCTGAATCCCTTTGTGCTAAGTCTCCGTGACTTTGTTTCATTGTAGAACAGGGAAATTAAATCTGTTACACTATGCTCATTACTCACCTCTCAAATCCATTCCAGTCAAACAAATTTTCCTTTCTTTCCTTTTTATTTATTGCTAATTGAGTTAAAAATATGTACAGATGATTGTGAAATAACTACAAGATGCTTTCAGTGACATGCTCAATAAAACAGAGCTGAAATTCACCCCAGTGTTCTGCTTTGGGCTATAGACAGCACCGAGCAAAACAAATAGTACACTGTCAAAACAAACTAGAAAGCTCACCATTCGGTTAGTTTTATGGATGATGTGTTGGCCAAAAAAATATGCAAATTCCCCTCAGAAATGAGGGTTACCCCCAAGTCTGAGGATTTTTTCTAAGTCCGTTTGGACCTTCTCCAGCCAAAATCAAAATGTTCTGATGCAGTTTCAGACTGGAGAGCCTATTGAGAACTCATTATCTTCAAATAGGATTACACTCAGTTAATATGAGAACATGTACATTACAATATCTCATAAAATCAAAAGTTCCAATTTGCTCACTACATGTAAATCCAATTCAAAATATTTCCATAACATATATCCGCTGGATGTTACACTATTTGTATGTCACTCTAGAATGGATTAACTCCATGACAGGCTAGTCTCAGTTTTTCTGCATTTGGTGTTTTTAAACAGTTTATATTTGTTATCATATCAAAGACAGGCTTGCAGTTTTCAAAAGGAAGAAGAGAACACAGCGCCCAAGGCTCTTCCAGCATTACATTTCTTATTCCATTTTATCTTTCTTGGTTTTGACTAATGTCAGTAACAGCTACTGGTAATAAACTGCTTGTTACAGCTTGCTCTTGCCTTCAAGCACTGGCTTTGATACATTGTCAGCCAATTGGAAGCATTTCCTGATTACATTTCCAAATTGCTTGTTTATTGATCGAAAGTTAATAAAGCAAAAGACAACTTTTCGGCTTAAATTAAATGAAAGGTTCCTTTGATGTTCAAATTATCCAATCAACCAACGTGCAATGAAATGTAAGCATTTGAAAGTTTTATCTGGAAAGCAAAATGTACTAGATAATGGTTTCTGGCACAGCCGCTGTATCTAACAGCTAATGAAAAACACCCATAACTTTAGATTTCATTTATTTTCTGTTGAAAAGTAAACGGCACTGAATTTTGTTATTTTTAAATAGCTGAAAACATGAAAGGGCAGATATTGTGTATCTTTTTGACAAACTATAATTCCTACTGCAAGCATATTTGATTAGCTGCAATAAACAAAGTAATATACATTATCATTTCCTCAGAGTCTGGCCTTTGCTTGTGAATCTGTTTGCTTCTGGTGCTGTATTAAAACTACTGTGCTCTGTCAACTATTACCATCCCATCCAAGAGGATGCTACGACCTATCTGGAATATTTAGATGTACAAGAGATGTCTCCAAAAATTACCATAGGTCTCATCATTACACTGCTTCTTCAAGAGCTTTTACTCACATAGTGAAATTTATTTAAACCATCTAGACTTAACATCACTATGTTTTTCAGAAAGTCAGCCACTTCTAAAAATTTTTCAGGCAATGATTTTCAGTGCAGTTTAAACTGAGAAAATTGGAGTGGCTACAGTATGTGGTATATACAGTAAGAACAAAATAACAAATAAGAGCAAATCTTAGCGAGTAAGAATGACACTAAAAGAGGTACAAACATATTATAGCTCAGACCTCCTTAGGAGATTCAGGTGTTTTATGGCAGAATAATCTTGAAATGGGCACTTTCTGCAAAAAAAGTATAATTATGCTTAAAATGAACATGGGTTATATTTCTATGCTTCATTGTACAATCCTGTAACAGAATTTGGGTATTTTAAGCTGAGACCTGTATTTGCAGACCACATTGTAAGTGATTGTATACCACACCACTAGGAACAAACTCATTTTAGCTGCACAAAAGGAATAAATGTGATACTCGCCCTGTCAAATAATAAATAACCCCTTTCTATTTTGTTATAGTAGTTGTTGTTGTTGTTTAGAAGTTTGTTATTGCATTGTGATTGCAATAGCTTGCAGTAATAAATGCAAGTGTAAATGTACTGATGCATGAGGTCTCTACATGTCAGAATTAAAATCTTTCTGTTCTTTGAAATGAAAAGCCTAATTGAAATAGATTTGTAAAGGCTGGAACTCATTCTGCCAAAGACAGCATATTTAATGTTTCTTTGTCCTTCTGACACATAACATCCCATATAACATCTCTGAAGATCCTAATGTCAAAAAAAGCTTATAAGCACAGCCACAACCATGTGATGATGATCTGATCATCAGGAAAGAAAGGGAAATATGGATTTTATTGTATTAGTGTGGCTATTAAAGACGTTACTTTTGTTTTAAAAGACCAGCTTCATTAGATCTGTTTTTTGTTGCATTTTCTTTCTCTATTTCTCTGTAGAAAGAGAGATATACATTTAGAATAGTCAGTGTAAAGCAGAAATTGATTTATGTTAGAATCCACTGCTGTGAATGCCAAACAAAATGGCAGTGGTCCAGATTCAAGATTTATCCATTTTAAAATCTTGTTTGAAATGTGAATGACATGAAATCCAAGGAGGACAGGCAAACTAGCACTGAAGTGGCAGCAGAGAATTAAGAGTCACAAGCACTGACTCCTTGCAGGCACCATTGGAGACGATGGTGGTACCCACTAACATTTGGATGACTCTTATTCTGCTCATGTGCTCACACTTCCTAAGCCTCTGCTGACTCCATCCATCTGTGAGCCTTTCTGTACCTCAGCCTTTATGACTCCTTTTCTACTATGAGCAAACGTCAGGCTCAACAAGCCACAGCCTGCACAGCAATTGCATCTGGCAGTTCCCATGAATATAACATCTCTTGGACATGTGAGTTGCTGCAGACATGCAGTAAATTTCTTCATATGGGGATCAACGTCTGCACCCAGAAAACTAAGCCAACAGGTACAACTCTAAAAATACTGGGATAATTTTTGGCTTGTTTCTTCACAACAGAAAAGAGGTGGAAAAGCAGTAATGGTAGTCCCAAATAAAAAGAAACAGCCAGGAACTGGCTATTTATTTTTATTTAATACTTTTTTTTAATATAAGGGAATTTATTTGCAGTCAGTTCATGAGGCTATGTAGCTTGTATTTTCCAGATTATTCTTCAAAGAAAAGAAGGAATAGAACATAAAAAATTACCTTTATGAGTGCAAATTAATATACATGTGTAGTATGATGTCTGAAGTATAGGTCTTAAGAAAAAGGGGCAAACACCACAAGATTTGGGATTAACTGAAAAAATGGAAAGCACTGCAAGCATCAGGACATATTGTGTGGATTTTCCTTAGAAATATTTATGGTTTTTTGTGGGTTGAGTTCTTCAGATGATGCAATATTGAAATCTGCCCAGTGGGAGCTCTAGAAAAACATTCTGAGACTGATAACCTCATTTGGAAAACTAAGCTTGATTACGGGGGTTGTTCCTTTCTTAACAACTTGGGATTTCCATTAATTTCTCCTCTTATTGGAAGTAAAATGTATCAGAAAAGAACCTTAGAACTAAAATTACTAATTATTAAAATTAGAATGAAGTAGAAGTTTCAGGTTTTGCTTGTGGTTTTACCCTATTTTAGACAACGGGCAGAGCCCCTTCATCCAGAATCTCCTTTTCATGTCAAAAGATCTATTGACTGATATGAATGAGTGATTTTTAGTTATCTGAATCCTGTGCATCCATACAATTTTTTTTAAAAAAAGGTAAATAACGCTGTGTATGTTTGGCTAACAAATACTTTTATTATTAATAACTTCACAGTGGCAGCTTCCTAATTAATGAAGAAATGTAGGTTTTTCTACTTGAAACTCTAGTTATATTTTGCACACTACTTTCCCCTTACAGCACACTTTGCACTGTCCAGTCTCCATCTGTTTGGTACAAGAATGTAACCAAAATAAAGAGTGCAGGTCCTTAAGCACTTTCTAAATTCACTAATCTAGCACAGCACTTTAAGAGTGGGGGTTTTTTAATGACATAAGAGTGCAGGAAAATGTTATATAATATTCATATATTTCCTTATTCTGGTCTTCTGAGTTTTAGAAGCCATACATTTCTTCAGGATCTTTGTATTTCATGTGTGCAATTTGATACTTAAAGCTCTAAATAATTTTGAAGATATAATGTATTTTGAAGAATAAACTATTTACATGTTGCAACTTATCCTTAATCTTAAACAACATTGCAGCAAATAATTTCTCTCTGAACCATAGATCAATGATATATTAGATTTAACAGTGCAGTTAGATTTAATTCTTAAACAAGCAAAATACCAGAGGCCATCTGAAACCCAGGCCATTAACTGGCTGCCGATTTTGTTTAATTTTAGTGAGACTAAACTGCTAAGTACTGACAGAAGACAGAAACTACTACATGCAACATTAACCTTTTTCCTGCCACACAGATGTGCCCTGGGGTAGCCACTTTAAGGTATCAGGATGTTGTCATTAGAAAGTTGCAGGGGCGAAGTCCAATGCACTCTGTGTGCAAAAAGCCACAGGCTTGTCCTTTTATTTGATCTCTAGTGTCTGGAAATCTTAGATCACTCAAAGAGTTAACCTGCTTGGACACATTTGGGATTTTTAGCCACAAGGGACTTTTGTTTGCATCTAGCCAATTCTTTTAAAAACTGATGTCTCTGAAAAGGCTTCAGCCATGCTGACTTCAAACTGTGCAACACTATAACCCACATATCACTCACTCCAGCTCCTCCTCCTTGCTGTGTAAGTGGGAGCATAAGCAATGTTTTTATTTGTAGACTGGGCTTCATGTGTCCTCCTGTACTACGCAGCTATTTAGCCACTATGCAGTACCAGGCAAAGGTATTTCTCTTGTCTAATTTGTCACATAATCACCACGGAAGACTGAATCCTTCAGAGAGCTGAAGGAGTCTGAGACATCTAATAAATTCACCCTTTGCACGGAGAAAATGTTTCACAATGAAATAATAAAATGGGATTTCAGTTAGGAAAAAATGAGATAAACTAGTGTAGCAAATAAGTAAAGATTATACACATAGGCAACCCACTGATCAAATATTTCTTAGGGCTATCGAGGATCTATCAAGGATACTGAGCCAGTTAGATAAAGAAATTACTGAAGAGTGATTTACTGAGTTGTTTAAGAGTCATGTTAGAAAGATTAGTTTGCTCACAGCAATGTGCTAGCTCTGTTTTATTTAATGATTAGTTAAAAGCTGTGATAGAATATTGCATAAACGAGCTCCAGTTGTTTATTTAACTATTGGCTATGCTTACCCCTACGCTGTCAAACCAAAAATATTAATCATGTTATCAAAATCTTAGCTTCATGAATACTTCCTCTACTCAGAGTCAGCATTAAAGCATAGCTATACAGTAAAAAAACCACCAGCATATTTCAGGACATTTCTATTTGGGTAGAAAACTTCTGCTGTTTGGACATTTGAATCACTGGACAACTGGCTAGAACGGATTTGAAGGGGTCAACTGTATTTTGAGTCCCAGGAATCAAGAAAAAAGAATAATTATGATGTTGATTGGTTTGTTTTGTTGAGCAGACAAGAGGACAGTGCTTTTCAGAGAATAATCCCCAACTGGTAGCTCCCAATGCTGACACTGTCCCCATTCTGCAGATCACTCATCCCCTGAGCCCTGCAACTTCAGAGCTGCAAGGAATGCCACTCTCAAGAACCAGCATTTCCCTCCTCAGCACTTCCCTGTCTGAAGTCAATACTACCTTCCTCTTTGCTGCTAGAGACAGAGGAACCTTTGGCCCTGACTATCTTCTACGAATTCAGAATTCTGAGATGTATCACTTTTTTTCCCCATCGTTACTTGCACTTAATTCTTCTCTTCACTTCTATGTTTCATTGTGCAAAAAGACCATTGGGAATTTTCATTTGTGTCTAATTTTTAATGGACATAAGAGGTTATTTTTTTATCTTTCTGCTTCAAAACCGTAACATCTTCCTTATTTATGTATTTTTTGTTTTTAAATTCACACTCTTTTCCTAAAGTAAGGAAGTCTAAAACCATAAATTTGGGGTTTCAATCTTTTTATTCTCTTTCACAGCATAAGTTGAGACCTAAACTTATTTGAGACCCAGTTAAAAAACTTTTAACAAGACATACATTAAAAAAAAAAAGAAGAGAGAAAATGAATTTTCCTGTCTGCAAATGTAACTCATAACTAAGAAGTAAGTATTAGCACATTTGTTTCCCACAGAGCTCTCAAGTAAAAATACTCAGTTGCCCAAGACTCCTAATGATTTCTGGTAGGATTAGCTAAATTCTGAATACATGCTGTTGTAAATTTCGTGATGTGTGCGTCTGGATTTTTAGGGGTTACAGGTGAGGAATGCATTAACCCCAACTTAGGAGCCATTTTTCTTCTAGTTTGCTTTCTTTTGGCTCAGACTCTAAGCTATGATGAAGCACAGGGGCAACTTTCACACTTGCCCACATTTGGAATATTGCAATATAGTTTGTTAACTTTATACAGGTGAACATGCTCATTACTGGCAAAATCATAGGAAGGGATCTCAGAAACTAATTGACACCACCATTGCAGCAGATCAACTTAAATAGCAAGCATACATAGTGTAAGCTCTGGAATGAATGCACTCTAATAACAGATATTTCCAGACTCTGGATTATGATGGATGTACCCAGCAGGGATAAATTACTTCTCTCCACAGCATGACTGTGCCTAGGAGACACATGCTCTGCCTTGTGTACTTTTACCTTTCATTATACTTCACAGACTCAGAGCAGCACCAACACATAAATGTTCTTGTTTGCTTGCCCCACATAAAAGACAACATGCTACTACCCTGTTCTTTGCAAAACAGGGCTATACCCACTGAACTGTGTGCCCATCTTCACAGGCAAGTTCACAAGTGCATTTCATTTTGCTGTTAGGTTTGCTCTGTTGTGTTTTAGTTATTCCCTTGGGGCTGGTATCTAACATAGGGGAGCCTGACAGTTAATGGATGGTGTACATTCCCAGTTCCCAAGTCTGATCCAGCAAACACATACACGTAGTGGCTGAACCATTTAAAA
>QWTY01014784.1:1143-15696 GCA_008033365.1 Pseudorectes ferrugineus
TCTGAAGTAACAAGTGACAGGACAAGAGGAAAGGGCCTGAAGTTGCACCAGGGGAGGTTTAGATTGGGCGTTGAGAAAAAATTCTTTGCTGGAAGGGTGGTCAAGGCATTGGAATAGGGTTCCCAGGGAAATGGTGGAATCACCACCCCTGGAAGTGTTAAAAAAATGTGTAGATGTGGTGCTTGGGGACATGGTTTAGTGGTGAATATAGCAGGGTTAGGTTTAGAGTTGGACTGCATGATCTTAGAGGACTTGTTCAACCTTAATGACTCCATGACTCTACTGTGAACACACCTCTGCACAATTGCTGAGTATCATCTAGGGAAAGAAGCAGCTAGTAGGTAAGACATTGGCTAAAACCAGTTCATTTCTTGAAGAAGTTTAAAAATTAGGTAACCAGTTTAGCCTAGTTTGAGACAAAGCATTGCTTCTAAATAAATAGGCAGTCCCCTTATTTTTCTGAATGTTCTTAGAAAGCAGTGTTAAGTTCAACATACTTAATTTTGTCTGGTTTTGAGATTAAAAAGACACAGATAACATATCCAAAGAGACACCAGTATCTTTCTTTGTAAGCTTTGACGGAAAAAAAAATCAATAATGGCCAAATCTTCACATCCTGTAACTTCTGGCTTTTAGAATTCAAACTACTTCTGCCGTTACTTCAGATTCTTCCTCAACCTACATCAGAGAGATCAGAGAAGACAGGTGAGATCTTCATGTCATGTCACAACCACACCAAAGCACCTATTGCTCCCGTTGTCATTAACACTTCCTGGGAGCACTCAACATTTCTACAAAAATTATAAGCAGCGTTATCAAATGCTGCTGATGAGAAAAAAAGATCTTTACCTATTGCAAGGTTATTGGCTGTTGCAGTGAAAGCCCTTTTGTTTTTCTTCTCAGTGCCAAACCTGGAGCCAGAATATTCTGGATTGACAGAATCTGTCCATTTGGGGTATTGTACATTCTTTTATTACAAAACTGACTTTTTCCAGGAACAAAAATGGTATTAACATTTTTTTCCCACATAAATGTGTATCAAATACTTTTAATTTTCAAGTCCCATAAGGAAAAAAATCTTAAAAATAATCAAAGCAATTTCTCATATAAATGAAATCAGATAAGATGCAGTCTTTTATGCCAAAACATTTTCCTACAAACTATGTGAAACTGACTATAACCAACTTTACAGGACATGTAATCAGTGGTCACTATGGCAGTCTAACACATTAACTCTCCAAGAAAGGAAGAGCTTATTGATTCAAAACTCTTTTTGATTTAAAGTATTAGTCTATTACATTTCACAGCTGGCTTGGATTTATCTTGGTTTTGATGCAGCAATTAATTCTGTTCAGAATTAAGAGAACAGAAAGATGTAGTCAGTCATTTCTGTAGTCTCTGGTTACAGTGTTGTTTGATTGAAGAGGTAAAGGTTCAAATACAACTTTTTTAACAGTGAATTCCTAGAATTCTTCAAGGCCAAGTGACTTAAAAGAAATTTTCACTGTTTCTTTTTTTTTCCCTAGCAAAGTAAAAAGTATTGTTTCCAGTTACAATATAACATTTATGATTTTGTGACTGTAAATAAGCAGGTTCACATAATTAATCATTTTGCCTCAGAGCTCTGTTAGTCAGGATAGCTACTTTGCACACCACACTGAGATAAAAAATCATAAGGAAAACAGGGAAGAGGGACTTTCAGATACACTTACTTTTACCAGTTACCGTCTGAATACAATCACATACTATCCCATATTAACAGATCACGTCTGAATCCTCATCCTGAAAAATCAATGGGCGCATCTTGAACACTGACAGTTTTCTGGCTATTTTTTCCCCTGTCTGCCCCTATCTCAGAACTTTTGAACTGTATGGCTTTCATAGCTGTATCACAGGCAGTGCTGTGTACTGCTTTATACCTGCATATATAAAGGAATAATACAGCATTAAATTAACTTACACCTTGCACTGGTTTTAATGTGATATTTAAGAAAAAATAGGATTTTTTCATTGGCTATGGATTAAAAGTTCAAATATGAACTTTAGATCAGTAACTCAAACACTGTGTGTTTACATATATTCTGATTATGGTAACAGCATTACCAAGGGGAGGTATTTGGGCAGTGATGTCTTTTTTTTCTTCCTTTTGGTACTTCTAACACACCAACAGTACTGTGGAAGCTCTAAAAGCATCGGGATCTTTACTGGTAAGGCCTCATCTCACACCTCCTAGGTCCTAGGAACAGTTTTTGGTGGGGAAAAATTCTACCAACAGTAGATGATGACCAATTTAGGAACCACTAAGGCAGATCTGACATATCCAAGTCTTTGCAACTGGATGGGATACATCCCAAAGTACTGAAAGTGAATTTGAGGAGGTATAGCAGCTACTGAGGAATTAGTGGTTGCAATGCTGTCCTCCAAAATGTAGTAGCTCATCTTGCTAGGTGAGGGCACAGTGACTGTATTTTCACCTCACATTTGTTAAAGCATCTGGTTTCAACTTTTCAGAGAGGGGAGTGTGCCTACACAATGTGTGACTGGATATAGGAAGGCAAATATTGAAAGAGTGTTTATATCATTGCAGTAAATTAGATTATTGAAACTGACTTCAACGGAGTTATACTGAAATTACAGAATTTATTTATATATTCCTATTCAAGCAGCAGTCTTTATTTTAACCTCAAATTACTTTTTGAAACTCCCATGCAGGTATGTATTTTAAAAACCTGAAAACACAGCATTACTTCTTTACTTTGTTAATTAGATTCATATTTGTGTTATTAAAATGATTTTTATAATTTTGTCAGTTAGTTACACAATAAAAATGTGCTAATGCAGCAGACCAAAAATGCTATGAAGTTTTGAGGTTTTATCTCAACAGTAGTCTAAAAGTACTGAGAACAAAGATCTAAGTATACGAAAAAAAAAAATACTGCATCCTGAGTGTTTCATTTATCTAGTAACTATTAGGGTGAACACGTAACACCTGAAAAATAGATATGCAAAGATCTGAGTTTGCGTTTTGTTTACCATCCTAAAATAGTATTTCATTCCTGATCCAATTTTGATGGACCCAGTTACAAGATGCAACTCACACTAAAATCACTAAGTAGTCCTCTCTCATTCTGCATTCTGTTTAAAATGTTACTAACTTATGGTTGAACTCGATGATCTCCAACCTAAAGCATTCTAAATATTCATGTATTTTATGGAGAAGATTTCAGACAGTCTGGGTTTCAATGTTCTTGAGAGCATCTGACAGCCTGCAGCCCCAGATGTGCCCCAGTAAGTTGTTGACCACCTACTGGCAGACAAGCTGCACGTGCCATTTGGTCTTCTAAATGTCTAGGAAACAGCCTGTACCTCCTGGAAGAGGGAGCAGACTATTGCAAGCAAATGTGTTCCTGCCAGATTGCCAGTCAAGAATGTGTCTATGCTCTATCTGGTCAGCCAGACATGTAGGAGTGCATGTGGTCTAGCTGGCAATCTGCTCACCAGCAGATGTGCTCTCTCTCCACGGTTTGAGAACAATTTACTCTTTTCAAGGGCACAGGGGGTCTATCAGTGCACGTGTTCTGCCAGTGTAGTTTAGATCTTTACTCCTTCTCAGCTTTGGGCACAGCCAGCAGCACAGAGAAGTGGTGTGGGGAGGCAGGGCATGGGCAAAAAGGGATGCCTTTTGTCACTGCCTTTAGGACACTGGATGACGTGGCAGTGTTAAATACTACAGATTTGGCATATATTAGACCTACTTATTCTTGGGGTTTTTTTCTAATTACTGCTACTGAAAGAAGTTTAGACAGAAGGCAATGCCATTTGTATATCATCTTGTGTGTTTGTGATGACAGTTATATTTTTCTGTCTGAACAGAGTATGAATGATCATGGGGAGAATCATCCAGCACCATATTCAGCAAGGCTGCAAACACGGATACCAAAAATACTGTACTAGGGTACAATTACTGTAAGGTTAATTACAGCTCTGCAAAAGTACTTACACTCACCTTTACAGGCAGTGCATATTCTCCACAAAAAAAAAAAAGGGAACCAACCACTAAACTGGCTGAATTGCCTGTTGAGACCTTGCATGGGGCACAGTAACCAGAAACTGCTGATACCTGACCTTCATTCCAATGGCTCTGCTTCAGCAACACTATTTAATTTCAGAACTTCACTTTATCTCTTTATCCTTACACTTTATCTAGCATTGTGGTGACTCCTTTCATATCCTATGTCATGGCTGAATAATTCAACGGCAAGTAAATTCCTTACATTTCTCTTCCACAGCCTTCAGCACTAAATGCTGATTGATACTTTCTAGACCTCACTAAGAAGATGTTTACATTTTTCCTTCAACACCATCACCAAGGAAAGGTAGTGAGATGGGCTGCTGGAAAAGGCACTCCGTGTCTGTTCTAAGCATGCTCTCAGCTCTGGCAAAGTGCTCCAGCTGGTATCGCCAAGTATTTAATGCACTTAATTCTGAATACATTTGGAGTACTTGTAAGCTCTTCAGCTGCTAAAACCAACTCGAGGGTGCGCAGCTAAAACTACTCTGGTTTATATCTTAAACCTGTATTTCTCCTTTTCTTGGAGCCAAGACTGAGGATATTTTTTATTTTTGAATTTTCAGATGTTTGCTGAAATTGATATTCAGTAAGAGAACAAGAATTAGGTCACCCAGAGGTAACATATTTCCCCACCTCCCCCTCAAATAAGAGAACTATATTGTATAATGTGAAGTGCATTATTGCAAAGTTTATATTTTGGGTATATATCATTATAGTCTCAGTATCATCTCCCAAAACCTTCATATAATAGGCCTTAATAATTCTATTTGTTATGATGCTAGTTGGATTCATATAAACAAAAGCCCAGTAAACATGCAGAACATGCACATTTCTGCCTGTTATCAAATATACATTATCCCCTCCGTGTAGCTTTCAGACCACACAAATCACCACAACTCAAGGCATTTATAAATATTTAACTAATTAAATACAATGTTTATACAAGCACCTGCCTAAGAAGAGGGAGAACTAATATTGTTCACTGCAAGTTCCTTCCTTTTGGACTAGAACTTGAACTATACATGATATGCATGGTGGCAGCAGAGTGGCTTATGATTAGTTGGCACAATCCAGAGTATTTATTACATGCTGACTGTATAATTTAAAGATATTTCCATATTGCTAATCCCATAATATATGCTGGAGGGACAAAAGGTGACTTTCCCACAACATTCTGAATTGCTACAAATACCTACACAATATTTAATTCCATGAGTAAGGCAATGTGGGCAGGAACTGCTGGTAACAGATTAGGTTTACAACATCAAAATTTCAACAACTTCTCTACTCAGGGAAAATTAATAATGGTGTATCCCATTGGAAGGTATTAGGTATCTTTAAAATAGTTAAGTGATTTGGTTTCTTTTAATTACTTCCTGCCAATATCCATAATTTTCTCTGAATGTCCAAAACGAACTTAAAATTCAATATAAAATTGCTATTGTTTTTATATCATCAAAAAGGAAAGATTAATGACATATTTCAGTAATCTAGTAATAAGTGGCTTTTTTCATTGTTCAAGCTGTATGCAATCCTCAGTGGATCTTAGATGTAGGTTAGAAAGGTATTTAATGCCTGTTTTTCAGTTGCCAAGGTCAAACATCACCTAGTATGTATAGGGAAAGAGGAAACATCTGTTGGAATAATTTATTTGACTAACACAGAGGGTAGGATTAAAATTCACTAATTTCTTTGGGCCGATACTGAATTTCAATTAAACAATACAGGTATTTGTTCCGTTTGAAAAAATTTCCTTCCTTTACTTGTGGGCACGTTCATGTATATCCCTAATTAGTGGATCTGGCAAGGGAATACTATGATTTGCCATTTTTTCGTATCTGCATAAACTCTGAGAATGAATATTTCTATTCTTTGAGGTTTGGGGGTTTTTTTTCCCAATAAACATTCTAAAGAATTCACAAACCTTTAACTCCCAAGACTCTCTGGTTTCTACAGAATTCCTCTAGTAACAAGATTAGAATACATCTCAGGATTGGTGATTACACATGAAATTGCAAAGTACAGCAACCTTCAGCATCTAAGATAAAAGTCCCACTTACAAGTTTTTAAAAAATATTAAATGCACATCGTCTGACTGCAGTTTCTTCTAACCTTTCTGTGAAATCAGACTAAAATCTTCTAGACTAACAGTAAAAAAAGAAAAAATCACTCAAATGGTTTAATTTACAAATGTAAGTTAATAAAAATATAGACATTTTATTTCAATCAAGTATGGAAGACACACTCTTTGCCTTTCTAGGGTCAAAAGGGATTTCAACAGAGCCAGGATTGTATTCCAGCTTTTTAATACTGAGAAAATTTTTGCCAAGCAAAGAAGCTCAATAATCGGACAGCTTTTTAACATTGTAAAGCAGAATCAGAATGCTTTGTCTCAAAGGGAATAGCAGAAGGTCTTACAGAAGAAAAGATGTTGTACATGCACGTTCCATCCTTTTTTTAGGACTAAGGGGAATGGTAAATGGAAAGCACAGTTTTACTCAGCCTGGCCCAAAAGACAGGATGCTAATAAAGATGACATGCGAGCTGACAGAACACTGAGCATGTGGGCAAACCCATCTTACAACAGAATTAAAAAAACCCCAAACATATTTATAAGGCATGAGTATTAGTCTGTATCCCTCTAAATTTCAGAAGCCTGGACTATTCACTGGAAAATAATAGTGTACTACTATAGTAGTACTAACAGTATTACTTTTTATAATAACTAGTACATTGTTCCTGCAGTTCTTAACTGCTCCACTGCTTTGTGCTTTCTGCAGCAAGAAAAAAATCCAAGAACGGGCACATATATGACAAGTTCAGGCTTTTTTTAGGCTAGAATATATCCATTGTCATATGATGAACAAAAATTACTATTTGAAAGAGAGCAGCTTTGTGATTTGCAATTCTTCTTCCCTTCTCAAGGAAAGGCAGCTATTTTTAATCAGAACAAATAATCAGAAGGAACAAAACTGATGGAATGGAAAGTGGTAAGTTGTCAAGAATAAAATAGCATTAAATGTTGCTCAGTTAAATTGTCAAACATACTAATAAATTCTAACTTGGATGTAAAGGTAAAATAGAACACTATATTTACTAATTTAGCAACAAAAGCATACCGGTGTCAGTTGCATGTATTTATTTATCTACGGCACTGTACAAATGATGATTTTTTTTTTTGTTGGCTAGTTTAGCTGATAAATAATAAAACTGTTAGGTTAAAAATAGCATTAAAAATCTGGAAGGAGTGATATTAGGTCCCAAATACCTAACTATACTATTGCTACAGGTGAAACTGGAGCATGGCCGTTACAAGTAAGCTGTAATGATGAAAAGTGATTGTTTCTCCTTCTGCAGGTGACTCCATGCACAGGATCACCCTTCACCAACGGTGCTGACACCTTAACTTACTTCTGAGAATTAACTTCGATATTATTTTACCTTTGTGGAAAATGATTACAATTAAATGCCTATGACAGAAAGTAGTAACATTAAAGTTACTACTATTAGCTAGTCTACTGATTTATAACCAGAAACTGAAATGTGTTATCCTGTCTTTCAAAGAAATAAAGACAATAAATATAATGTGGTTAAAAAAATTATTTCAGATTAAATTCTACCTTCCTGTACTCATTTTCCAACTGATTCAGCAAGAGCTGTACAAGCAATAACCAACATAACTAAAAGGAAGATATTTGAGGAACACACCTGAGTTTTCATCTGACTTCTTCTTTCACGGATTCTTGGCAGAGGTTTTCCTTCAACTTTCTGCTTGTGGGACAAATCTAAAATATTTGCTTTCTCTTTCACAGAGTGACTATGATGAAGAGTGAGATAAGGTGTTTCAGAGTCAGCTGCAGAAAATAGAAAGAAAAAAGTATTAATTCAATATCCCAATCAAACCATACCTATTTAATATTCAGTGTGATTGATCACAGGTTCCAATATATCTCATTATAGAAAACAGTGTAATAAACCTTAAGGTAAAATACCTCAAATTTGATAATTGAGAATGGAAAACTTTGAATGGCATTATGGAAAGTGCTGCAAACAGTGATGAAGGTGAATATTAAAACAGGTATTCCCATTCAGGTCGTTATTTGAAAGGGAGTAAATTCAATTACATAGCACCTCCTTATATCAGTAGTTATTCAGAAGACCATTTCAAAACCATTGCCATTTACATATGGCTTCCAAACACTGAGCAGACTCCAACTATTTTAGGGCTGGTGCTGGCAGGCAGAGAATCAGCCTTCATGTCTTCAAAAACAACATATTAATTTATTTTCTGAAAGCAACAGTGTAACTGCCACCAATTTTATTTTATTTTATGGTAATCCAAACCACTTTGAGTAATTTCTAGTCAAATGTCTGTATCCAAATCCTTCAAGATGGCAAGACATGCTGTTAAGTCATTTATGTTTTAACCTGCAGTAAACTCTGTAATGACCACCACTCCCCAACATCTTTTAAAAACCTCAACGTTTATTTCAGGTTTTGTTTGAGTTTCAAAACGAATTTGTTTTCCCACTTGAAGAACATGTTGCCTTTAAACCTCAAAAAGGGTTTAAGGCTTTTTTACCTCCCAGATATTTTTTTTCTTTCCAAGTTTAAAACTTGGACTTCTGCTAGACATATATCTTGTGACGGCCTTTAAAAGGACTGACAATATACACAGATCAAATAAGTATCAACAAATATATTTTAAAAGTCTGATGTACTTCATGCATATTCATTCTAGAATGCCCAACCTTTTTAAAATATGGGAAGTAAATGTGAATATTTACACACTCAAAATGTAGTAGCTACCCCTTTCCGTAATTCTGGGAGATTGGGATGTGAGGGAAATAACCAACACATGAACTAGTGGTAAAATTAAATTTTGTATTGGAAAAGCTCAATTTCTAGTCATGTCTTTTGGACTCATCACTGGTGCAAGTCTCTTATACACAATTCTTAGTATATTTATTTTTAGCTGCTCTTTTATGATTTCTGTAAATTTTAAATAAGCATGAAGTAATTGATTAGTTTGCTTACAAAATTGTACACAGGCTGCATGTTCATCTGTCATTCTTTCATTGCTTTTTTTCCTGGCAGCTCTGGAGGCTTTCCAATTCATTAAGAAACATCTTTCCATTTCTTGAATTTCTTTCCCATCGAGGGATTCTGCAAAAGAGAACATTTTCTGTGATACAAAGTGAACTAAAGGGCTATACAAAGTTGTATTTAATGTGTATTGGCTCTATATTAATTCTCTTCAAATCTTTTTTTCTTTTTCTAGTATTTTGGTAAAGAAAAAAAAACCAATAAAGATTGATATTCATATTCAAGCTGCAAGAGCAAGTTAACATGTCTTAATTACAAAAAAAAAAAAAATCTACAATTTCTATAACTTTCAAGGGAAATATACATATTTCATATTTGGTTAACATGCAACGCTTTTAGAAAGTTCTGAAGAAAAGATATGCTCTTACACAGGCTATAGACAGATGCAAAAATCCAGGTTGAGAGGGAAACTACATGTCCTAGCAATCAAGGGATTCTACTCATCATGAAGACAGTCACACAGATTTGCCTCTCTAACATTAACTTTACTCACTTAGGTGCCATAAACGTTTTGCTCTATGATTCATTGGTTGCATTTGCATTTTTGAGTCAGCCCAAATGAAATACCTTCTGTGGCTACAAATTTAGGTTGCATTAGAACTGTCCTAAGGCACTGTTATTTTCATTGTGCAGATAGGCTGTTTATTTTTCTTAATGGCCAATATTTTGTACTCTGAGAAAAACCAAGTTCTGTAATTACAACTTTAAACATAATTGCCATGTTTATCCAAAAAAAGTAAAAAATTAGCAGGGTTTTTTAAAAATTTATTTCTACAGTACAACTGTTTAGATATAGAAGAATAACTTTCTTCCTTTTATGCTAAAGTTATCTCAAAATAATAATATAAACTGCACCATAAGGGTTAAGATTAACAAATACACCCATAATGTAAGTGTGAGCTGCTTATAAGTTTAAGGATGAATGTTATATGACAAATTCAAACACAGTAAGGTGGGATCTGCACAACTGGCACTCTACAACAAAAACACTTTAGCAACTACTACACATTGATAGGGGAATAGATTAAACTGATCTTTGAAAATCAATTTCACAACATCTGGAATATGAACACAAAAATTGTCTTGTAACAATCTCACCAATCATCTATTATAAAACAAATGATTATTACTACTAATACCAAAAGCCAAACAAGATGGCTTGGAAGCTGATTACATAAGCAGTTTTAGCTTTGTATATAAATTAAAAATTTATGATTTGACACATATCTATAGCAGTAACTGTGTTTACATACATAGTGCTACTCAAGAACAATTCATTTTTCAGTTATTTTATAAAAGAGTGGGGGTTATGGGTGGGCTGTTGATTTAATTTTTTACCTAAAGTCTGTGACTGTACTATAATCCTGTCCCTGTACTTTGGTTTTTGGCAGATGGGGTTTCCCGTAAGATCTATTCTGCGTAGCTTTGTCCATTTTTTTAATACAACCTCCAAATCCTGCAATTGAAACAACAACAGAACATTGTGGTTATGTTTCCCCCTCCAGGGTAAAATTCAACGGTGATTTGTTCAGCCAGGCCCAAATCCTGCACACAGAAATAACTTCAACGAGACTATTCACATTAAGAATGTGCATTTTCAAACAGATTGGTCCACAGCATCCCCTGAATATATCAAAATTGCACAGAAGAAACAGTGATGCAGTTGGAAGACGCTGCATTTTTTAGGATACAGTAACACCAGCTATGGAAAATTACCACTTCAATCCCACTTATAAGCACTTAAAGCCCAGGAATTACCAATGAAAAAAACTGTATGATATGTAATGCATGTTAATGCATCACCAAGGTCTTACAGAGCCCTTAGAATTTCAGTGTGTGGAACAATAAATACTTTATAAATATAAAAGACAGACTAAAAAAAAAAAGCTAAAAATCATGCTATCCACAGTGGACTGCCTCTCTCTTTATATATATGTAGAACTGTATTTTACAGGAGAAACAGTAATCCCCCCCTACCTAACTGTGGGTGGTCAGTTACAGTATTGGCCTAAACAGTGAAATTAGTGAAATATACCTTTCTCCATCTGTATTTCTGTCTGGTTACCCAGGGGCAGTATGACCTAGATGAAACTACTCTGTCTTTTAAATACAATAAATCCAAGTTAAAAACATGCAAAGTTTAGCAGATTGGTCCTTTCTATTCAGACACCCTACTTCATGAAATACTTTCTTTCCAAAATTTCATTTAACTCCCATTCTTGACAGGCTTTCCTTGTATGTGTGAAAAGCTTAAGGAGGAATTCAAGACAATTTGTATAAATAGAAGAGGAGAGAGAATTTATGTTCTACTATTGTAATAATTTGGAAAAATCTACTAATCATGCTGTGACAGATTCTAAACCACAAAGTGTGTAAAATTTTGTAGCTTGATGCCAACAATAAAGTCTCTAGCAATGTAGGTATCTCTAAGCTCCTTCAAATTTAGAAAATTGCTTGGGTAACACAAGCAGGGAGAATTCTGCTTTTGCTGGCTCATCTCCCTTGGCAGAAAATCCTCTTGGAAATATTCTGTGCGTTACATAATATATGTTTAGAAAAACCATGTGGAATAGAAAGTGGCAGCACAGCCTCATACCTCCAAACCATATAATTTTTGGTCTATCTCTGATGATGGTGATATCATCTATTGTTATTCAGTGATAAAAATGTCTTTTTAGAAAAACAGAGAGCAAAAGCCTGGTTCTGTGAGGATCAAGACTGATAAAACAATGCAAGAAATTCTGAGGACCAGTCCACATGAAGAAATGTTAATAATTCTTGTAATGTTACGCAGCAAAGGTTAATCAGCATGTATCAGAATAGCAACGTGATAACCCCCATAGTTTAGGTGCTAACACTTAATCACAAGCAAAATATTTTAGGCTAGACTTATTAAATAAGAAAAATCATTTAGCAAGTATATTTATTCTTACCTAAGCATTCAGACACTATCACTGAAGCCTGTAATGTGTTCTAGATTTCACTAGAAAGAATTTTTCCAAGTAATAGTTTTGCAACACAAAGTTGTCTATTACTGAAATCAAATGTATACAGTTTAACTTTGATGAATGTATACAGAGTCCTGTAGATTTTTGTTAGCTGTTACTTACTTGATAAATGACCCAGAACATGCTTACTCCAGTGTATGTTTATCTAAGAGCACACTAATCCTGTGCTGAAATATGATTACCCTTTCGATACGCTCTAGTTGTTCATTGCCTTCCTGTCTCTAATAAAGTGCTTTCACTTCCCAGCCTTTCAATAAGCTGTACTAAAGGGACCAGACACTCTTCTGGGCAGGCTCCGTTTGATAAATGATCATGTCATGCTATCACTTTGAGGTCTGCTACAAAATACTGACGAGCAAATTATATTCCATCGGGGAGGGTGGGGAGGGGGAAGGGCAAGTGCCTGAGTAGGCAGCTGTAGTGCTGGCAATAACTTTCTTACCAATTAACGGTGGCCATTTAAGAATTGCTATTTGACCAGTATGCTCCAGTTTTTATCGGAAACGTCTAATCCAACTGACCCAGCTACATCTACAGACAGCAATTTGTCACCAGTTTGATTACCTGTCATAATCTATTTGAGAAAATCTATAATTTTTCTCTTGTTCCTGACTCAATTCTGAAGAGAATGAATTCATCTTTTGTGATATCCTCTTGTCATAATCAATACTGGGCAGAGGTTGAATAAATTAAAGACTTGGGAAATACAGATTTTTACAGGTATTTCTAGCTATATTTTTTCTATCTATCCACCTACTCACACAAGTCATAATCTTCCCAAAACTAATTAACTTAATAAATAAATTATATTCTGGCTTTTTGTAAAAAGTAATAGTTGTGGGGGAGTTTTTAATAGACATAGTGTTTTAAAAAAATTTCCTTAATTCCAACCCAAATACACTGCAGTCTAGAAGACCTTGTGATCCCGACGAAAGCAAACCAGAACCTCAATACGATGAATAAATGAAGTAGCAAAACAAAAGAAAATGAAGTAGAACACAAAGAAAAGCCAATTCTATTAAAATCAATTATATTCTTGATAACTGACCTAAGACATATTTTCACATGTGGTAGCTAGTCACAGTTATATTGCATGAATTCAGAAAAATTACTTATCTTCTTCTGTCTACTGTTCAGACTGCATTATATAAACTTCAGTCAAGGGAAACAAGGTCATATGCCATGATGTCTGTTAATTATGCTAACAAAGCCCTGAATTAGCTACAACCTTAAGTGCTTGAATTTACTAGTCCTAATTTCCAACTGTGCTGAAATCAAGGTGGCATAGTTGAAAAGCGAAGCAATATGGCTTTTCATAATAAAGTGAAAAAACTGAGAGAAATGTTTAAATATAAAATAATTATACTAAATACGCAAAAGTGAGAAAAGTCTACATAAGATTGTATTTCATGCACTTCTCATGCCTTTCGTATTTTCATCTTTCACAAAGATTCCATTTTATTCCTGCAGTTCACCAGACCTGCTCACAGATAGCTCCTCTACAGTCTCTCTTCCCACCAGGTGAAGCACAGCTGGGTACAGAGCTCTCCGACACTTCCCTGTCATGCAGCACTGCCACGATCTCTGATCAATGCCAGACATTCCTGGGGAAGTTCCTGATGGCAGTGATGGGAAAGCAAGAACGGGAAAAGAGGGGACATAGTGCTTTTGGCATGAAAACCAGGTATACATCAGAGTTGTGATAACAGAGGGGCAAGAGGGAGGAGAATGGAGGCAGCTCGTGTGGGAAGGAAAGAGCCTTTGCTGTGTGTAACAAGCCAGCAGAACCAATTAAGTGCATAGAACTGTATACCCCTAAAATCCTTGCAGCTTTCACAGCTGTAGAATAATGTATGCCATGCAATCATGCAATTCAGGGATGCAAAAAAGTTGAAACATACTCAAAACTTCCCTATTTTTTTTGAACAGTCAGCAGCTGTATAAGATTGTTCTCCTACTAGATGTCCACTGTGAGCTAAAGCCTCTTACACAGAGCTAAAACTGACTTTTAAAAAAATACTTTGTATGGCTTACTGCACTTTTCAACAGTTTGGTTTTTATTTATTTAAGAATTTATATTAGTGGTAAGTAGAGCCTACCAAAATGTAATCCCTTAAAACTCAGTAACTGTAGCTGGGAAGTTGGATATCCACATGCATTACACTGTATATTAAACATACTTGATACTTACATTAATTTTACAGGTCTGCAAAGATATGAATACAAACACCTTCTTCAAAACTTGGAGATTGTTTAGAAAACACACAGAACAGTCACTTTCAAAATATACTGGAGCTTAATCTGAGTGTAATGGACAGCAGCAGCAGCAGAAAACTCAAATGCTAATTGTATAATTTTTCAAAAGTT
>QWTY01014787.1:0-16699 GCA_008033365.1 Pseudorectes ferrugineus
GAATTTCTTCCCAATATCTGGTCTAAACCCTGCCCTCTCTCAGTTTAAAACCACTGCCTCTTGTCCTGACACTCCAGGCCCTTGTCAGAAGTTCATCTCCACCTCACTTGGACCCCCTTTAGGTCCTGGAAGGGGCTCTAAGGTCTCCCCAGAGCATTGTCTTCTCCAGGCTGAACAGCCCCTACTCTGTCATTTGTCTTCATAAAAGAGATATGTTCCTGCCCTCTAATTATCTTCGTGGCAGTTCCTTGAAAGGCGATTCTCTCTTTCTCCCTGAAATAGTTAGAACTAAGCCCAAGAACCTGGAATTACCCTTAGCACTGGAATAACCTTAATATCAATATAACATCTTTTTGCAAGTGAACCAATTGAACTTTTTGCAAGGATGAGGTGTTTGTGTGCTTGTTTCATGTGGCATTTTTAGCAATAGCATTTTCCTAGCCTGGCTTCTCACTGTGGATAATTTAAAATTTTGCAGTTTTTGAATGAAGCCACTGGGTAATCAGAGTAGTTCTCCAATGGTGAAATAAAGACAGTGGAATAAAGGTGGTCCTCCATAAATGCTTGCAGGATGTTCAAAGTATATCCCTGCTGCACACTGTACCTGCGGGGACTGATTGCAAGGGGGACAGGAATGAGAAAATGTGCAGGTGAAATGTTAATAAACACAATAATATGTTATTAGATCAAAATAATTCTGGGCCATGTCTAGCAGCAAGATATCCAAAGGACCCTTCTTTCCACCACCACAGGGAAGGAGTGACCCAGCATTTCGTACCTTGATAGCTAAAATGGGAAGCTGTCTGCTTTACTGGATGAGTGTTTCTCACAGCTACAGGTTCCCTTGTAACTGAAACAAGGATAAATAGTGAATATGAGGATATAGGGGAGATTCAGGAATGAAAGTGGCCTTGCCTACCTCTCCTCACCTTCCTTGGCGATGATGTAATTGGTGGCAAGCACAGTTTTGAGCTGCCACTGGGAGGAAATCCAAAGAATTAAAAAGAAAAAGAGCTTCAGAACTACTAAATCCACAAGCTGTGCTCCTTAGGATTTGTGACATGTGCTGTGGCTGGTTTGGACATAAAACCCCCAGTGCTCTCACACTGATGAATGCCTAAGTACTGTAATTTTTGCATGCACTGAGTAATGCATTCTGCACAAAGCAGTCTCTTGGAAATCAAAAGGACCACCCTGTGAGAACAGATGCAGTTTTCAGTCCCATTTATGATTCTCTTGCACTGAACACCACAGTGATATCGCCAGACAAGCAATCTTGTCCCAGAAGAGATGGATTCTCATTATGGTTTAACTCATAGAGCAATTATTGTTTCATGTGTGATATATAGTGAAAGCTCTAGAAAGTTAACTTCTAAAACGTGGGCAATGTTGAAGAAGCAGGATGTGAAGCTGCTTTGCCTCAAAGCCATTATGTTCTATTTTCTTTCCTGCCTTTGGTTTCTCAGGTGCACCATGATAATGGAAAGAAGAATATTCAGCAGAGCTATTATCCTGGAAAGATGAAAGCAAGCCAGCAAAAGAAAGTACCCTCTTCTGTATTCAGGACAGGTTAAAAAACTTCAATAAATTTCTCAAGCTAAAGCACATTTCCTTTGAAATGTTTCCACCAGGGGCAGGAACAAAACTCCTACCGGCTTCAAGAGTCAGTTTTGGCTCCATAGCTGCCAATTCAGCTGGTGTGTGCAGAGAGGGAAGGGTAAGGTGGAGCGTAAGAAAGGGGGTCGAGGAGAGGGGCAGGAAATAATTAATGAAAGACAGAAAGTGTTTTAATGAGTTATCATTTTGAACAGCATGATTTTGTGAGTCCAGCACAGAGGTGTCTGCCTTTGTGGATATAGAGGAAAACATTTCAAAAGTCTTGTCTGTGTTATTTACAAGGACTATGGAAAACACATGCTTAATCAAAATGGGTTTGAGACTATGACCTGAAATATTATGGACAGGAGGAGAAGTTTCTTTCAAAATACCTTTGAGAACTCTTGTAAAAAATACTTTAGTGTGGCCATAAATACATGCATTCCTGCATTTCTAATGCAAAACACTAAGGTAATTGACTTTGTATTTAAACCATTTAAATATTGTTAATCAGCAGTGTTTTAGAACATGTGAAGAAGAATTAGTGAGAAACTGCATCCTTTAGCTCGAACAACCTCATTCTTATGTTTTTGATTCCTCTCATTTTTATTTATTGTGTTCCCATGACATTCATTGTGATCTCACATAAGTTTTACTCAAGGTGTTGTGCACTTGTGATACCTTTCAAAAAACCCACTATATAAACCAGCCAGAGCTTTGAAAGTGTTTTGAAAAGTGACTCTAAGTCTTGAAAACATCAAGGTATTCAACTGTGAAACATAATGCATCTTTTAACACTTCTCAGTTATTAGATGTACTTGAAAAATTCAAATAACACCTACTCAAAATAAGTCTCTTTGAAGTAATTATTTTCATTTATGAATTGCAAGGTCCTATAAAGTTGAAATATTTTTCAGAAACTGTCAAAAGAGCTTTGACTTGGAGCTCAAACTTAATTTGTATGCAACACTGTGAAGCTCAGATCCATGTGTTTAGGCTAGCTAGATAGCTAAAGGCACCAAATCCAATTAAAATAAGATATTTTGTGGGACAAAAACAGGCATAGTAATTTTTGAAATGAGATCACGTGCCTAAATTGCCAGAGCTTCTCTTGAAAAGTTGCATTGGAACTATAGCGCATTTTATGGAATAAAATAAACAAAGCACCAATATCACAAAAGTTGTGTTTTTAAATGAATGTAACGGGTTCTGAGATGGTGCATTATGGCTAGGACAATTCCGAGTGTGCCTGATCCTGACTGCAGTCTTCCAGCTTGCTCTGTAGGCAGTATTTTATTGTTGCAGCTGGAACATGTTTTCATCAGTAGCAGATACTTTTCGTGCCATTCTAATGGAGTAATTAGCAGAAAGAAAGACTGAGTAATTATGAAGTTATTACACACTCCTGCTACTACTGTTGTATTTATCACTCCATGATACTGCTGCTCAGCCCTGTTCTTTGATATGGAAGGCTCAAATCAGTTCTTAGGAAATAAGCCCTGACCCTTTAGGAAAGAATAAAATGTTTCAAGATGGGCTTCACACTAGAGTACAATTTTCAGTCTCTCCAATTCTTGCTTGTGCTGAAAGAATTAGTAAGGGGAAAAAAAAAATTCAGTTTTCAATTACCTGTCATGATTTCAGCAAAATAATCTGTTCAATTTCATAAGAATGGTAAAACTTTCAATTCACTGTAGAGATATTGTAATGAAAATAAGGTAAAAAAATTGCAGACTATCATATTGAAAAATTTCAAGATCTTTTGCTTAAAATAGCAAATTATTGGGATTTCATTTGAAAAAGAATGTCACTTGTAATTCAGTATCATCTACATTGCCTCAGTTACTGCTTTGGTGTAGATATATTTCAATGGGTGAAGTAGAAATTTCTTCCAAAACATCCCAGCCTGTCCTAGAACCCAACTTTCCTTTATGTGTAATGCATTTTGCATTTGCTTAAGATCATTCTTATTAACTTTGCAAATAATTGCATGTCCATTTTTCACAGGTCCACTCCTTTTTCTATGCATTTCAGCTGTCTGTTTTCTTGTTCAGCTCATCAGAACTGACCCCCTCTTCTAGGAGATAGGAAATAGGTGTAAATATTTGCAGTTACTTTTATTCTTAGCTGATATATGCAGAACAAATGAGATATGAGGAACACCAGTGCTCCTATGCTAACACTGTTTTGGCACTGCCAGTGATGTTCATTCTCGTGTATCCTTTGCATTTCCCTCATATTCTATTATTTTATTGTATTCTATTATATTATTATTCTATTATTTGCCTCCAGATGATGCCATTCAAAAGGCATTTGCATGGTTGGCTGTGGCCAAATCTAGTTAAGTTCACTGCTCCCCTGCTCCACTAATCCAGTTGTTTTGTCACAAAAGAAAACCTGGGTCAGGCATGCTCCACCTGTGATAAATCCATGCTGACTGTACCCACTCCACTTCTACTTTTTCATATGCCCAGAAGTGTGTTCCAAGAGGACTCTCTTTGTGATTTTACCAGGAGTCAACACGAGGCTGACTGATTTATAGATCATCCCAGTGTCCTTTTTGAAGGTGTGTGTGATTAGTGGCCCTTCTCCTGTCCTTGAGCTGAGTTCTGGCTTGAATGACACCAGCCCTACCTTTCCAGGCAACTTTACTAAATTCCTCCTTTGCACTCTGTCCCTGCTCCCAGCCCTGCATGCTGCATTTTTATGCTGGAGTTCTGCCACGATGTCCTTTTTGCCAAGTCCTGACAGACAGGCTTGTCTGCCTTCACACCAGAGTGGGCTGTTCTCATGGACAATGCTCTTCTTCAAAGGTCTGACAGCTTTCCTGAGCTCCTTTGCCTTCCAGTGTCCTTTCAGGTCCCCACTCCACAAGTCCAGCCCAGCCCACCTGAAGTCCAGGCATTGTACTTTGCTAAAAGATTTTAATTTTCTCTTTCCATTAGTTCAACTTTGATGTGCATGTTCCTGTAGGATTCACTCTGCAGGTTCTTGCCTCTTGACTCCTAATGACTCCCCACCATCCCATTTATACTCTTCTAAACTAGCAGCTCTTTCTGAACTTTGATCTTTCCTGCATTTCAGTGTGACATATTCCTGTTTGCTAGATTTAACTGTATTTGCACTTTCCCCCTGCCAGCTTCTCTGATGTCAAGATTCACTGGTGTGTTTTATTAGGAAAAAGTGATATCAGTTCTTTTTTATTATGTTCTTATATCAAATACACTTGTGTTTCTATTTTTAAAAAAAGCATCTTCCTTGAAGTGATAACTCAGGTGAAGTACTTTCACAACTGTAATATCTTATTTAGTATTTATTCTCTTTATTTTTTCTATTTCAAGATTTGGAGTGAAACTGACTTTTTTAACTGGCAGTTACGAAGAAACATACTTTCCCTCAAAAAGAGGAAATTGGAAACTGAACATTTCTAAGGATTATGAAACTGGATAGTATTTTCACATTTTCTTCTAACCTGGCTATTTGACAAAGGTTTTTTCAGTCTCACTCAGTGTTTGCAATGGAAAGTGAAATAGCCTGTCAATTTATAGTTTGCAGCCAAGTTCACTCCCTAGTTCATATTTACTACAGCAAATTGAATTTATTTAGATGTGTGTGCTGTTTTGGCTGGGGTAAAGTTAATTGTCTTCCCGGGACTGGTGTGGGGCTGTGTTTTGTATTTGTGCTGAACTCAGGGCTGATGATACAGAGATGTTTTTGTTATTGCTGAGCAGGGCTTGCAGAGAGCCAAGGCCTTTCCTGCTCCTCGTGCTGAGGAGACCCAGCCAGGACAGGTGACCCCAGCTGACCCCAGGGATGTTCCAGCCCAGGTGACACCAGGCTCAGTGTACAAAGTGGGGGGAAGAAGGAAGGGGGGGACATTTGGAGTGATGACTTTGTCTTCCCAAGTCACAGTTCTGTGTAATAGGACCCTGCTCTGCTGGAAATGGCTGAACACCTGCCCAGCCATGGGAAGCAGGGAAATAATTCCTTGTTTTGCTTTGCTTGTGTGTGCAGCCTTTACTTTCCCTATTAAACTGTCTTTATCCCAACCCATGAGTTTTCCAGCTTTTACCCTTCTGATTCTCTCCCCAATCCTGCTGGTGGGGGAGTGAGTGAGGGGCTGTGAAGGGCCGGGCTGCTGGCTGGGGTTAAACCACAACAATGTGTATGATGTCTGGCAAATGTTAAAAATTAACAAATACATGCTTTAACACAATATTCTTAAGGATCGTGATGAAATATATTTGTTTGCAGCTTTCCAGAATCATGTTTGAAAAACAATCCTGAATTTTGAACATGCACTGCATGAAAAAGTAGACTTTATTATGCACGTAATTAAATAACCACCACATGATTTCTCAGAATTCTACCTGATTCATTTAGAAAGCAAAAGATGAGTGTTTCCCCTGTGTTCTGAATAATGCTTTTATTTCCCCTGTTTAATAGGAGGGAGAAATGGTGCTGCAATCGAGGCACCCAGCAAGGAAGAACTAGAGAAATGACATGACTAGACATGTGTTTCTTGTGCAGCTGTAGGTGAGGACATGTTGCTATGGTCTGTGCAGACCAAAGCTTAAACGATCTTTGTAATTCCACCTGATAGTTCAGAGGAAAAAAAATACTTCCCCCCCCCACCCTCGCTGAAACTATCAAGAACATTCCAATGGAATTTGGGAGGTCTTCAGGACTGGCTGAAACTAAAACTTTTCTCTGAATAAAACTTTCTCTGAAATAATTTACCGACTCCTAATCTCATTAAAAATTTGTCATTTAAACCACACGGACTTGTGTGTTTTCCAGCAGGAATTCCCTTGTAGCTCATTACTGCAATCAGAACAAGGAGGGAGAAGGAAAACAAGCTGGCACTTTTATTAGCAGTTTCCAAAGCTCCTGTCAGAGTTTGCCACAGAAGGCTGTTTAACAAGATGTATGGATGAGATGTAAAGTGCTTTTATAGATTCAAAGCTAAGAGACACGAAACAAAACAAGAAGATAGATGGCAGGGTTTTAGCTTGGTTAAAGCTGAGCAGCAGCCACTGCTGAAGGCTGTGTCAGGTCTGACTTTTAATCCTGAATACATTAACACTTCCCCCACCCAAAAACCCCCAGGAATCGATAAGATGGGAACTTCTCCACATTCTTTATGTTGTCCAAGACAAGACAAAGCCAAGACAGAGTGCCGAGTATGGTCACTGGAAAACTCCATCACCAGAGTAATTCAGCACTGGTAAATTCAGTGCAACATAATATTCACTAAAATGAGACATCCAGTGATGGACGGTAGAATGAAATATAAGCTGTGGAGAGCACTCAAGGCCAGGTGGTCTGTACAGAGAATAAATGTGAAATCTTCTGCCAGTGCTACTGACAAACATCTGTGCTCCTCACCCGTGTTTCTCCTCAGTGGAAATGCCATTCCTGGGTGGTGCCTGTGCTGGGTTGATGCACAGTTCACTGGTACTGCCATTCTGCATGCTCAGTTCATACACAAAACAAGCTGGTAATTGCCTTCTGGTGAATGAAAATTATCAAATGTTCCCTTCACATCATCCCCTGCCCAGCTTTGCCAGGCTCAGCAGTTTTTTCTGCTCGAGAAGCCACTCAAGGATACAGCAGTTAGATTTCAAATGGCTTGGAACTGCCTGCACATCATAAAAACAAACCCTTTAAATGTTGTACCAATGGCATTTTCTTTTGGCTGCCTCTACACAGGTTTGCTTCAGTCCATACGTGTGGATACTCTGCTCCTTTTGGATGTAATGTAGTGGATACTCCCATCTACCACAGAGAATCACACTCAGCTGAAAACTGGGAGCATAAACTGGACACCAGAGTTGTACAAAACTTTGGACAAAGTTGTGCTGAAGTACAGCAGAAATTACTCAGAGAAATTTTGTTGTAGTTACTCATTAAATGCATGTTTATTATATACAGACATCAGTATATTGGTAAGAAATAATAATAGATAATTACGTATAGATGTCTAAGTTGTTCAAGTATATAAAAATCTAGATATGAATAATAATTTAAATGTGCATTTATGTCCCTAAATATGTCTAAATACAGAAATTTGTGTTCATACATAACTAAATATGTTTACATGCATATAGAAATATATGTATTTATATATACACGTATATATAATCAAATATCTAAATATCCATCTATTTGATACAAATACATAACACGTATACATATGGTTGTTCTTTTGCCATGAAAATGACATTATTTTTTATACTTTCAGGATAAAAGGGAGTACTGTTCCTGTTCTCCTTTGTGACTCCTTTTGGTCTGTTTCTTTTATTCTTTTAATCCCCAAAAGATATTTTAAGAATACTTGAGCATGATTCTACTGTAAAATAATTTCCAGATCCAAGACGGTATTTTGTTTATCACCAGGCCTGGGGAGATACATTTTTTTTGACTTATATCAATGTCTAGATAATGTGCATTTAGATGGGAGGAATGAAGAAATTTCTGTTACTGGGCATGTTGTATTATTCAGTATATTGACACTCAGGTTTGATAAACAGCTGTGCCTTAGCTCAGAAATGTTGCTTCCTTCAGCAGGACTGCAACTGCAAAAACATCTGCAGATGTTGTGCCACACCTCTACCTGTGCCACTGATCGTCACCACCAGAACCTGAACTACTGCCTAACAGGAATTCTTTTTCAACATAGATTTAAAGTATTGTGGAAAAGGTATAGCAAAGGTTGACTTGCAATTCAAATCCCACCACGGCTTTGTTGTGGCTCATTTCCAAAAGTCCACTGGACCCTGAAAACCAGACATGCAATTGCTTTTTCAAAGTGTTTCTTAAGTATTTCTTTAAAGAAAGAATTTTTTTTACCAGAAATGAAAGAAAGGAACAATTTTTAAATGCCCAGAATCTGTGGTGAAACCTGTCTTTTTGGAATTTTTGAGAGTGCAGGAGGTTTCTGACAGATTCAGACAGTACTAATGTCTCTGTAGTTATCAACTTCAGCTCTTTCACTGATTTCACCATAATTTTTCTGTGCAACACCTGCCTTTGTTTTAACTTTTTTTTCCCCTTAATAAATGGTATAATGAAGGATCATATTTAATAAGAAAGTTCAATGACTGAAAATATTTTCATGCTAGACCCCCCCTTCCACCAACAAAACCCCTGGTAACCAAAAAGCCTCAAGAAGTTTCCACTTAGGGAAATGAACATTCTCAGTCACAACTTGCATCAAAATCACACGGGGAACACATGCACTTAAGTTGTGGTATGGATTGAAAATCTTTCACCAAACCTCTTTGGTTAGCTGTTTTAATATCTTTCATTGCAAGAATAGCATCACTTTTCCTTAAAACTTTGTGACCCAAGTTAAGGTTGCTCAGATTTCTTCGTTTTTGTTGGTGGTGGTGGTGATGGTGGTTGGTTTTTTGGTGGGTTTTTGTTGTTTGTTTGGGGGTTTTTGTTGGTTTTTGGTTGGTTGGTTGGTTTGGTTTTGGTTTTGGTTTGTTGTTGTTTTGAGGTTTTTTTTTTCCTTTTTAAGATGAAATATCATAAAACCTTAAAAACCACGTATTAGCTATGGTTTTAGGGAAAAGCTTCCTTTCCTACTAATCTTGGGCTACACAGAGCTTATAAAAAATTAGATATCTACTCTGAAAATATTTTTTTTCACTTTCATGTCTTAAGAAGTTTTGAACATAAAATATACTGCAATTCCTCTACATATCCTATATACCTGCATTAATTATAACATTTTTGACTACCAAAAAAAAAGAGAGGGTTTTGTAACAGAAAAAGTAAGAAATTCATCTTATTTAGTAGTAATTTTGATAGTATTGATATATGCACTCTGGAGTGCATTCATTTAAATAAAATAACATCCTTTACGTCTTTTTTCACTGATTTTGTAATAAAGTAATGTCTTTTGGCCATAATATTTTTAAAGACCTTAGGAACATTATAAAAATGCTTTTCACTGTCTTATTTCTGAATATCCTCTGATCCTAGCATTTGCTTATTATTGGAGGCCGTGGTGAAACCTCAATTTGGTGATGGCCAATTTCAGGTTTGGGAGCCTTTGCAACACTTCTGGTTCCAATCCAATGGATAGTCATCACTGCCTTTAGCCTTTCCCTCATGTACTTAATTGTTGTTTCTTTTTATTACTCTCTCCCCTGGATCATCTCAGTTCCTTAAACTGGATTTAAGGGCATTGGCAGCCACAAAACATGAAGTAAGATTAAATTAGTTTGGAGTATTGTACATCATCCTATGTTCCCTGACTGTGATGAAATCGATAGCCTGAGAAAAAGACACATCAAGGCAAATTCTGTCTGCTGTACTTATGCAAGAGTTTGCCCTGTAACTTTGCCTCACAGCACTGAGAGGTGGCCTGAGCTGCAGCCCACGGGCAGTGTGGGGCAGTGTCAGGGCAGCCCCTACGGCGTGGAGGGCTTAGAGATTATGTCACCATACCCTTAATATGCCTCTTCACATCCAACTGGCCCTATTGATCTGTGCAGAAAACACAGGCTCCCCAGGAAATGAGACAATTCTGTCATATCCCTTGTCCTCATTTGCACCATTACTTGCTTTGACAGTTCATTGTATAGTTTCTTTTCTTGTAGGTGCGTCGAGTTTCTGAGCCATAGAAGAAGGAATTGTGTGATCTCTCACGATCTTGTTTTCTTCTCTCAAGGTCAAACTCGCCAGAAGGGCACGATGTCCTCCCAGCTCAGGTGAGACCCCACCTGCAGTGATGCCTCCCAGCACAGGAAGGACCTGGGGCTGCTAAAGAGGGCCACGAAGATTATCAGAGAAATGGAACCACTCTGCTGTGAGGAAAGGCTGAGAGAGTTGGGACTGTTCATCCTGGAGAAGAGAAGCTTCAGGGTGAGTTTACTGGGGCCTGTCAGAACCTGTAGGGGCTACATGAGAGCTAGAGAGGGACTTTTGACAGGAGCATGGAGTGACAGAACAAGGGGCAATGGCTTTACACTGAAGGAGATTAGGGTTATATGGGATATTAGGGAGAAATTCTCCCCCATGAGGGTGGTGAGGCCCTGGCACAGGGTGCCCAGAGAAGCTGTGGCTGCCCCATACCTGGAAGTGTCCAAGGCCAGGCTGGACAGGGCCTGGAGCAACCTGAGATAGTGGAAGGTGTCCCTGCCCATGATGGAAGAGGTTGGAATTAGATGACCTTTGGGATTCCTTCCAACCCAAACCGTTCTATAATTTTAAGGTTTAAAACTACCCAGTGTAAATGTGGAGACTAGGAAGGAAAATACCTTCCAGAGTGAAGCAGAGTGTGCCCTCAGGAGTAGCTGGTCTGTTTTAGAACACTGAATTGGACACAGCAGTGCTGAGGGAAGGGTTTGGTTTCATCTGATAGATGAC
Source organism: Pseudorectes ferrugineus (assembly GCA_008033365.1). Taxonomy (NCBI): domain Eukaryota; kingdom Metazoa; phylum Chordata; class Aves; order Passeriformes; genus Pseudorectes; species Pseudorectes ferrugineus. The sequence continues at coordinate 10,978 of QWTY01014787.1, forward strand.
TCTAAAGAAGGCAGTGTCTGAACATGGGCTAAATTGATGTCATGGAGACATGGGAAACCACAGAGGAACGATTCTCTCCTCTTTCTGCACGATACTGCACATTACTCCTCCCTTAATATTTTTTTTCTGTGCAGAGGATGGGGGAAGGCACTCTGGTCCAAGCAAAAGCTGGAAGTACTTCAATCCATTTGCTCTGTACAACAAAAAAGCCGGTCCCTGAAATTGCTGGAGTGAACAAATGTTTTCAGTCTGCACTGGCTTTCAGAGGTACCACAACATCTGCTGCTGCTGAGCTGTGTTGCCTTCGGGTACGTGGCTACCTGGGATTCAGTGAATCGTTCTGTGGAAGGGACAATATTTCCTGGTGCTGCTGGTGTGCTGCCTGCAGGAAATCACAAGCAATAAAAGCTTCCACGCTGTGTGCAAGGCTAAGAATTATGGTGGGGAACTCAAAGGATAGGGGTGTGGAGGGAAGGTTTTCTGAATATCATCGTTCTGTCAGTCTTTACACTAGAGAGATTTAATTGACCCTTCCTTAGTAAAAACCCTTTCCTGATCAGAAATACATCCCTTTGATATGAAAGGCGATTTTGAGCAGGAATTCTAAGGTAGTAAAATCTTAGTATTTATTTTACTTGCAAGTTTAATCCCTTCTTTAATCCATAGGAAGTAAGTATCCGTGTGCTTTTTGCCTGTGCCCTTTGCAGGACTGTGTTGTGCTTGAGTCTCTTGTTCAGCATTATTTCTCTGCATTAATTCAACTTGTAATATTCAGCCCTTTTGTATTTTATATAAGTGTATTAGGAAGAAGAAAAAAAAATAAAAAAAGCTACTTTCATCCTAAAGAAAATTATTTTTCCTTAATTTCCTCTACAGCTAATGGAGAAAAATAAGTCTCTCCAAGCAGTTGTTCTGTAGTGGGCAATGGACAATGTGTTGTTTCCAGGGAGGAATTCTAGGTTCAGAAGAAAAATAGCACTCCTTTTTTAAAGATGAGTTATTTGAAACCAGCTGCTCTGTTAAAAAGCCCTGTCTCACGACACAGAATCAAGTCAGTTTATTGAGACTTGTCACGATTCACCAGCCTGTCTGGACATTTACACCTAGTGATAGAAATGGCTCCATTTCTCTCCCTGCCTAGGATATTTCTTTAAAAATAATCTGCAGGAGACAGCAGGTCATTTGTGCATTCAGATTCAGATACGTATTTTCAGAAGCAGGCAGAAGGATTTGTGACAGTGTGCACAGAAAGAACATATTGGATGCAGCCAGTGCCTATAGACAGCACTGCTGTTTTCTACATTTTGAAAGAAAATAAAAAATTAAAACACCTACTGAATGCCATATGCTCAGACAACAGGTTAAAGAAGCTGCACAGAAACATAGTACAAGTACAATGAGGTGCCTCAGAAGGTGTGGTTTTGGTAATAAACAAAATGAATTCCTCTGAGGCCAATTAGTATTTATTGAAAGAATTTATGAATAATGCATTATTCAACAATGTGTTGAAATATTTAGTTCCGTTAGTATGGATATAATTACCCAGTTTCATACTGGAGAAGTGAGCTTTTAAAGACTGACAGTTTGGAATATTTAGAAAAGGATTATCAGAGTCTGATGGAAAGCTTGGGGTGGGAGCAGGGAGAGACAGAGGACAGTGTAACTTCATAGTTTCTCTTACCCATCCCTGTCATCTTTACTTTGAAACAGAAACTGCAATGAGGCAAGAGGATGGAAAGGGTCTGAGGAATGCTTGTAACAGTACTGAGTGTGCCAGGTTCTTCCAGCAGCACCCCACGGCCACCACCGCGCCAAGGAACCAGATTGCTCTGAACAGGTGAGCCAAAAACTGGAGTTCAGACCGTTCAAAACTTGGGCTCATTTTCCAAAGTCATGCAGCAATATGATCTGTTGCAGTCACCTTAAAAAAAAAGGTGTCTCTGTGTGTGTGTGGTGGTTGGCTAATATTTCCCAGCAGTATTTTAATCACGAGCTGTGTTTGGCAACAGCAAATGAAAATGCTGCAGACACCAAGACGTGGCCAGTCATGATTCCCTTCAGTCCACAGGTTAAGAAACAAGCCAAGGAGCAGCAATACCCACACTCTCCCTGTTTGTTGAATGTATTTATTTCTAATAAAAGCAGCAGAATCTATTTAGAAATATGCCAGTATATAATATGCATAAAACCTGTAGGGAAATAATGAAATAAATCACTTGTGCATAAAATGGACATTATTCTTCTGCAACTTGCCTAACAGAGAAAAAAACCAGTATAAGGAACACAATGCAAATTACTCGCTAAAAGTGTTTCCTGTGCTGATTGTTGCCAGGCTCTGGCAATAAATGTCAGGGTCTGGACTTGATACTGAATGCTTGTGTCTTTCTTGCTATGTTTCTCTGTCATTTCCCTGAAGCTCTTTTCCTTCACTGCTTGAGTGGAGGTGATAGGGGATTGAGGGGGCTGAATCAGGAATTGCGGTTGCCATTAGCTGATGGAGAGGAGACGGGAAGAGCAGGAGGTGGAGCTGTGCAGATGCACTGAAGAAGGAAGTTTTTTGCCGGCAGCAAAAAACTGAGTTCTTGTGATGTGTGACTGGCCAGGATTTCTTTTTCCCTGATCCATCGTCTGTGTATTGTTAGCCTGCCACCCCCAGAAATGCTCCATCCCATCCAACCCTGGGCATTCCACAACATGGAGAGATGTGTTACAGAGCAATCAGAGGTGACCTGATGAGTTTAATACTGCATTCAACTGCTGCTCCTGAGTGCGGATTATTTATACGGAGCACAAAGCAAATCCTCCTGTCCAGACTGTCAGCTTGGAGGGACTGGTAAGAGCCACAGAAACAAAAACATGCAAATCCCAGATATTTTGATAGGTTTTATTTCCACTCCCCTGAAGGCAAAATTTCAACAACTTCCAGTAAAAAGAAAAATGGTTTTGCTGGACCATTTTCTTATCCTTTGGATATGTCATCTGTAATGATCAAATTTGATCTATTCATTAAAATATAAACCCCACAAACAGCTCTCATTTTAGACATTGTAATTTTGAACTACAAAGGATTATCACTTAGAAAGTATTGGTACAGATTGTTAAACTTTATTGACACGGGAAATCTACTCATTTAAATGCTTTCCTGCAAAAAGTTTTAAGTTCACTAATCCCATATTTTTTAATGGAAAAAAAAAATTTGGGAGATGAACCCACAAGATCAGCTTGCTGAGTAGCATTAATCCACAGATAGGGGCAAGAGAGACAGGGCCACACTATTCTCCCATTTCAATCAATGAGAACAGTGGTTTGCGGCTACATTTGCTTATTAATAATTTTAGGATGCCAGTTTAGTCTCTGCATTTTCTGACAGCATTTGTGACATCAGATTTCAGGATTGTGAGAGACGTGAATTGTAATAATCCATCTTTTTTTTTTTTTTTTAATGAATAAAATTTATCTGAAGTATTTTCTGTATTGCTGCTAAAGATGTAGGAGGATTATTTGGTTGTCAGGCTCTCACCTATGTGATTTGCATACTTCAAATGTAGAATTTGCTCATTATTGCAATATGATGACTCTTGCATTTTACTTCTGCAAAAACACTGTTTTATTTTGGTGAGAAATGGGCCATAAAATAGGGATAATCAAGATTCAGTGCTTAAATGCAGCTAATTTAAGGTTGCCGTGGAGGAATTTTGACTAATTCCCTCTGTGCACAACCTGGTGAGTAACGCAAAATGAAAGTGGCTAGAGAATGACTGTATCCTAATAAAAGCTCTGTTTGCATGCCCCACTAGTTCTCTGCCTGCCTTGTCATGGTAGAGAACTGCTCCTGTGGTAGTGAATTGGTTGCATCCCATCACACACCGCAGCAGTGTTTTGAGTGCTCACACTTCTGCTGATGTGTAACCTGTCCTAGTTAGAGACAAAGGGCTGGCATCAGCAGAATTATAATCACCTGCAAGAAATCAAAGCAATGGGTAGCTTTGCTGAACCCTTAAACTTGCTCACGTTGTGGTTTTATTGTCATTAAAAGTTATTTCTTCCCTGTGTCACCTCAGCAGCAGAGTGTCTGGTAAAAGATTTTTGTAAAGTAATCACTGGTATTTCCAATATCAGATTTCTTGCTCACAGTACAGAAGCTTCAGCACAGACTATTGGGAGACATTTCGATGCAGATTTCTGGGCAGGTGTTCTACCTATCAATACAAAAAAATCCAGAGACATGAAGGTTGATTTGAAATCCAGTATTCACCTCATTTCCTCTACATATCAGAGGGCTGTGGATCCAGGGCTAAAACTTTCATTGTAAATGCAAAAACCATTTTGTGACCCTCTGGTGTCACAGTGTCTTCTAAGACTACATCTGCACCAGCAGTTTTTCAAGTATTACCTGTGGCCAAATATTATCTAGGAGTTAAAACATTCCAGATGATTAATGGCATTATGGATTTTGGCTATACTAATATTTATATTCCATGTATTTTCTGCCTTTGCTGCAGGAACAATTTGTGAGTGTGGGAAACCACCAGGTGAGCAAGAGAAGCTCAGAATTCTGGGCTGTGTCGATCCCTGGCACAGCTTGGCTCTCGGTAATGGCTGTGTTACAGCAATTTAGAAATTACCCATATTACACAAAACCAACTTCATTTTATTTAGTACTGTATGTACAGTTGCAGCATGGATGAATTGCCAGAACCATGTCTATGGCACAAGAAGCAATGGAGATTGTACAAAATTAATGCAAAGTCCCCATTCCAAAGGGTTCACCATTCCAAAGGCCAGTAGGATAAGAGGGAACTTGTTAGAGAGGGGGTATGTGTGTGATGTGGCAGGTTTGTAAAGCAATGGGATGTTTCATCATGCCCAGTCTGCAAAATATTGTTAATTATACTGAGTAATACTTCATTTGCATTTCCCAACATTGTATCCCTTTTGCATATTCAAATGAGTAAAATAATCTGGACCTGATGCACTGATAATTTTTGAAAAATTGGTGTGAATGCAGTAGAAGTTCAGTGCAAGCCAGGGCACAGATTATCCACTGTTTGTGTTTGCTCCTGGGCAGCAGTCAGCAGCAGCACATTCAGGATGGATGCTGAGGTGTTCTCTCCCTTCTGCACTCTGGCAGTATAAAAATTGCCTTGCTGAAAGGAAACACTTTAAATGCTGGCATTGAGCTCTCTAAAAGAGCCTGTGAAAAGAAACCTAGCAGGACTCACGTAGAAAAGACAGGTGGGACTGTGTCACATGAAAAGGGGATATTTCCTCGACCCTTGGTGTCAGATTTGTCTGTCAGCACCCCAGGAAAGCCGAGACCCTTGTGCCCCACCAGTCTGTCAGTGTCCCCTTACAGGGGCCCTACACTGAACAGCCCTGCTGGGTTGGAGGGTTTTTCAGTGACTTTTTCAGGGACACACCCCAACAGCACCAGGGAGACCCCTCAGGAAGAGTTTTCCCACTTTATCCAAGTCTGTTCCCCACTGCTGGCGACTGCCAGCCCCTGGAAGGACAGTTCATGGAATAACATTCTCTGTTAATATAAAATTGTGACAGGCTGAGGTTCGAGGAGCGTCACTGACAGCATCTGAGTGCAAAAACGTGTTCAAAGCGATGCACAGACAAGCTCCAAACCCCAATAAAAGTACTCAGCACACACAGAGTTCTCACCCACAGGTCTCCCTACAGGGGAGAAGGCAGGTTCAGCCTGTTCACTGATCCC
>QWTY01014791.1:0-37281 GCA_008033365.1 Pseudorectes ferrugineus
AAAATTAAAAGGAAAGAGAGGACTGGATAGCGGAAGGGAAAGGGTGGGGGGAAGAAGAAAGGGGAAAAGAAAGAGGAAAAAGGGAAAGGAAAGAGGCGAGAGAAAGGGAAGGGGAAGAGAGGGAAAGAGAAAGAAAGGCTTGCTTGTAGCACATCAGATCTGCACAGACCAGCACCCCAGATCAGCCCAGTCCTCCCCGGCCCAGCCCAGGAACAAGTGCTGGAGAAGCACAAGGTGACCCGCCTGCCAGCGAGCACAGGGATATGGTCACACTCCCACGTCCCTAGAAACAGACTTCTGGGGCCTGCATGCCTGCATTCCCCGGTGCAGCTTTCTCAGGCACAGAGGGACTGGAGGCCATCCTGTGCCTCCCTCTCCCACACCACTCACTTGCTGGGGAGAGCCCACCTTTCTCTCTCTGTCTGCACTGGGAACAGGTTGTTATTCCATCCTCTCTGTCCCCAGGCCTGGCCAGGGTGAACCAGTCTGATCTGGGGTGCAAGACTGCTCGGCTTTGTCTCAGGGCTGGCAGGGTGGGGGCAGGACTGGGGGAGCACAGCAGCTGGGAGCTAACCCTGCCTCTCCTATCTGCCAGGGGCCCGTGTTGGAAGGAGATCTAAGATGAAGTTATGGGATATTGTGGCTGTCTGCGTGGTGCTGCTCAACACGGTCTCCACCTTGCCCCTGCCCACCGGTAAGACGCCTCCCAAGGGGTCCCCTTCAGTGGTAGAGGGACCTGAAGATGATCTCTCCCCCATCAGCCTGCTGCCTCCCTATGCTGTGCACAGTGACTGTAAGAAACATTCCCCTTTGTAGCAACTGCTGTCTGTCTTGCTAAACCTGCTTCCCTTTGCTCAGGTGTCAGGATGAGGAAAGGATCCCCTCACTTTGTGCCCCTGTTTCTCCACAGGCAGTGTCACTGGCTTTGGTCTTGCTCGAGCAGCTCCAAACCTAGTCATTCTCCAAAGCTTGGGGTTGACAATTGCAGTGGCAATGACCGCTGCCCACTCCAGCCCTGCCTTCCTGGCAGCCTTGAGACCCCTCTGGTTGAAAAACGTGGGGAGGTGGGAAAGTTTGTTGTATGCAGAGGAGCCGAGAGGAGGATCTGGTTCACACATCTCGCAGCGCAGGCACTGAAACTGCTTCCCCACCGCCTCAACCTCCTCCCCCTGCTCAGACCTGCCAATGCAATTATTCACTGCCTGTAGTGGGCGCAAGTCCTGACGGAGGCTTGGCTCCGTGATGGGAGGCACTGTACACATCCTGGAGTACTGCTGAGCTTCATTAAATCCTCCTTGGATTCTGATCTCGAAATTAGTGTGTCCACATGGAAATTTACAGAAGAGTAGCTGTGGCAGGGTTAGGAGCTTGATGCAGAGCAATCCACATGAACTAGCTCACAGTGAGACAGTTTACAATCCAAATGACAGATAATAACGCCTTGCTAATAATAGGTCCTGTACCTACAACAGCAGGTACAGGATTTTCACAGTGGTATGTGAGCGTTATGTTAATTCTGGTGGCTTTTTAAAGAGAGAGGTAATATGACTCAGTAAGAAGTGGCAGAATACTCACATGAATAGTGGAGATGTTCACTTCGCAGAGGCGCAGATGCAGTTTGAAGGTTGCTTCTTTTGCCCTTGCTCAGCCCTCTCTGTTTAGCTCGTTACAGGATGCAGACAGTATCCAGTAATTGGGATTCATTTCTATCTCCTTTTCTGGAGGCATGTCCTTTCCCTGCGCCCGCCACAGCTCCAGTCACGGGCAGCCGCGCTCTGGTTTCTCTGGGAGCAGCCAGGCTAATGCAGCGTGGAGGGACCAAGGATGGAATCATGTGCTGTGACTTCACTTTGACCCCTCCCAAACACTCATCTCCTCTTCCACACACACATCTATGTCTTTCTCCATTTAGTCTTCTCTCTTTCCCTCTCTTGCTAGTGTTTCCCTCCTTCTGGAATCTTGCCTAGGCTTCCGCCTCCGCGTGTCCCAGCCTGGGCTCCTGCTGCTCATGGACTGGCAGACCCTGACATTCTTTCAGCCCCTCCACACAGGGAGGTTGGCCAAAAGTGTTTCCTCACAGGGCTCCAGCCTGCCAGGATCATGGGGCTATCACACATGGTGATCTTCTTCTCCATGGCGAGCCATGTGGCGGATAAGTGCTGTCCTACAAAAGGCAGTGATCAGCTTTTCAGGCCACTGTGCTCTTCCCCTCTGTACAGGCTTGCTGAGGTGCTGGTGGCAAGAAAAGCATGAGGGGGAAAGCAGCATCAGTCAGTTTGTATCTCTGGCAGCAGCTTCAGGGTGGGAGAGCATTAATGCTCCATCTTTCCAGAGTGATAGTATTTGTATTATGCCTGCTTTTATCTTGAAACTACCTTCTGGGAGTATGGTCCCTGGTGAGCTGATTCCTCTGCAGCAGCTCAAGGGGACAGGCAGCAGTAGAGATTCTGTCAGTTCCTAGTATCCAAAACTTCTCATCATTGCCTCTTTTTTTTCCTTTCCTGTCGATTGGGTAAACAAGAAGCAGGAAGAAAGACAGCCTGTGTTTTACCTGGGCTGTGGTAGTACCAGTATTATCTCTGTTTCCAGGGTACAGACATAGGCTTAGCCATGCAGAGCTGGGCCACAGGTTAATGCCCAGGATAGTCATTCGAGAAAGGGCTGATAGTTTGGTCTCAGTCTCTTAACCCTGTGTATCACAAACAGATGGTCCTGGCTGGAAGGGGAAAGGAAGCAGTGCTGTTCTTCACGTCAGAAATAAAGGAAAACCCAGGGCATTCCTGTGATCTTTGTATGGCAGCAGTTAACACAACAACCGAGCCTGAAAGTTAGAAACTCTTCCCTACGTTGCCAAGTCAGATGAGTCAAGGGAGACCTCCAGAAAGGTGGCTGTAAGAGAGCACTGAAATACTTTGATCCACTTTTATACTGTTTGTAGTTGATTTAAAAGTGTGTGGTGTCTGGAGAACAGTGCAAACAGGCTAGGAGGCTGATCCTACCCAGGCACACCGCTGCCTTCCTGCTGCAGCAACACTTTGCTCAAGTCACTCCCATCAGTGTCTTTGACATATTTATTCTCTCCACTTACAATTTGGTGGCATGCACCCTTCAGCACAGGAAAGACATAGAACCAAGTACACAAGAGGAATCAATGTCTACACCATGTAGATTTCCCTGTCCACTTGGAGGTTTCGCTCACCATCAGAGCACAATGTACCATGAGCACGGAGGTGTGCTTGCAGCTCCCTGGCTGTCTGCTGGTGAACCTGCCATGTATTCATATCTCTGTGGATGCTGTTGGTCAGCTGCTTTGCTAAGGGCTTTTGCAGGAGACAGCTCACAGAGTGGTGGGAGCACCATCACCACCTGTGTTGCCTCATATGCACAGGGCAGTGTGTGGGCCCTGAGCAGGACTGGCTGCTGTGTGCATTCAGAGGGAGGTGCACTGCTGTCCCCTAAAGCAATCCATGTGCAGGCTGAGGGGGAGTAGCCATTTTGCTCCAAGGTGCCCGCAGAGAATTTGGGTCTCCCACATACTGCTTGCATCAGGGCTTAGTAGGATTGTGAGATCAAGTCCACTCCTAAGGGCAGGCCAAACAGCTTGCTGGAGCACAGAGCTGTTTCCCAGGCCCTTGACACCTTTTTGCATTCTCATTTGATGGGATTGCTTTCTCTGCAAAGTGCTCTGAGGTCACCTGATGTTACCCCATCCCTTTCAGGTTGGCTTGAAACCTTCCTTCGTTCCAGGCTCCAGGCAGGGTTCTAACCTCCTGGGCTGATCAGGTGTAATGTGCTGACCTTTGCTGTTCAGGGCAGTAATTAGAGATGGCAGAGGGTGCTAGCAATTGCAATCTTCTGCATTTTTAATTGGACTGGAGGCTGGAGTATCCTGCACAAATGCAGTGCATTGGAGATGAATCCAGTATTTGTAGGTGTTTTGGCATCAATATTCATAGGATAGCTTATTTCACACTCACAAAAAAAAGGAAAAGATTCAGAGTTTGTAACCATTTCTTTGTTTCCCTTATGCTACAATCCTCTGGGGGAAGAACACTATTAGCTTAAATACCAAATGCAAGTAGAACAAACATAAACCAAATTATTATAAACTAAACACTAAGTCAGCAGCCTCAGAAGCATGACAGTGCAGAGGGAGCCAAACACTTGTTTGCCTTATACACAGTCCCCAGTGAATACGTCTTGTAACTGCTTGCTGCTGGATGCACATAATCAACATGTACGTGAGGACTGGAGTGTCCTAAAATCCATGACATGATATGTATTCTCTTGATCAAGTGAGAATGTTTGCTAAGAATGAGTGCTAAGCAGGTAGAATTAAATGAAACATCTCACCATGGGATTTTCCCTCCTAGTAAGAGGAAAAGGTGGGGGTTTTTGCACCATGGTGTCTGAGTTACTCTACTGCTACTGAATGGTCATTCATTGTTGGAGCTCCTTTGGTATATGCTGTGACACACCATGGTATGTGTGTGTTATACCTCTGTTAAAAATTCTTCTTACCCCTGCCAAGGGGTATTTGATGTTAAGTTACTGCTTTTAGCTGCAACTTTATCAACTAATACGGAAAGTATCTAGAAAAAATAGTGGTATTGTAAGGCCCTTTAAGGCAAAAATGGTATTTAATTATGCTTCCAACTGAATGCATTTCCTGCCCTACAATATTTATTAGGCCCATTCAGTGTTCCGAACTACAACTCTCATGTTTCTGTCCAGGCTTTCCTGCTCAGCACACCTACGGTGTGCCATATGTGCTTTAGCCTAAGACAGCCAGAAGCTGCAGAGGTAACCTGCCCTGCACAGTAAACCCAATGCATCAGGGAGGTATCAGCCACGCTGAGGAGGTGCCACCCTGCATCATCTGATCTGTGTGTGCCCAGCACAGCCAATGCATCCAGCACAGCTGTTGCATCCTGCCAGTGTCAGGCCAAGTGTGCCTGTGTGCCCGAGCCAGAATATGCACGTACTAAAGTTTGTTTGCACAGGGATGACCAGGTTATCGAGGTATTTAGAAATCCCAAGCATTCAGATGGGTCCATTCATGGGCAAAATTCTAGAAAAAGAAGGAAACAGGGCAGATCTGGTTAAATCCAGAGGCATGTAGCCCCAGAAGCAAATTCCTCTGGAGTCTCACATATAAATACTGAATATAGTCCAGTGAAGAGTATTCTGTGACTCAAGGAAGAAAGTTCTGAAAGGCAGGATAAGGCTCTATTCTCATTTTGAGTTGTCCTTTGCTGAAAATTTTAGTTCTTTGCTGCTTTTCAATTTAGAGAGCTCAAAAAATTGCCAGTGAAACTGTGGATCCTGCTAAATGTTTTGCAGGTGTTTATTGACAGATAAAGTACCTGGACATACTTTTCTTGGTCATCTTTCATAAGCCTCTTCAGTATATTTTAGAAATCCCCGTGTTCAGGGTTTGCAGATGAAGAGCTTCAAAACATTCCTTGAAAGGCTGAAAAATTCAGTTGTGTGGAGTATTCATCAGACTGTTATTAAATTTAGTGGGGGAGGCGTTGTTTGTCCGCTAGCAGAGGATCCTCAGACTGATAGATTGTAACGTCTTTGTAAATTATAGCGTTCCTGGTTAGTACTGCAAAAAGCAGTTTTAAAATAATTAAAGTTACAAAGGCTTTGAGAAGCCATTTGGGTCATCAAATCCCACCCTGCCACAACTGCAGATGTTCAGGGATGGACCTCTAGTGCAAACACCCAGCTTTCATCCCCGCCACACACTGTCTAGAGACTGCAACATAAAACTTGTAGTACAGAGGCCAAACCCTACATAAATACATTTGTTGTGGATTCCCATATTTTTGAGGTAGTAAGTTAATAAGTTTAAATAATCAAGGAATACACAATACTGCAGCAGAACTATGTTCAGGATCATCAGACGTCTAAATAGGCCACTGACACATTAGTGCTGGTAGAGTGGTTAGCACTGCAGAGTGGTCATTTTTTACAAAACCAGCTCAGTTTCTGATCAAGTGATATCCTCTGGTAAAGTGAACCAGAGGAAAGATTTCAGTGGTTCTTGGAATTTCAATCCTAATTACAAAGAGAAGAAAGAAAATAGGATCAAAAAGATTTTCTTGAGACAGCTGCAAATAAAATATTAAGACACAAAATATATGTTAGAATATGTCTTAAGACCAAGGACTTAAAATTAATTTTGTGAGGTATTTCATGTACCAGCTTTCTTTTTAAGGAATAAAGCCACTTGTATGACCTATCAGAAGTTTAGGCTGTACATATTATACAGCACTTAAACTGAAACCTTCAGGTACATTTCTTTGAAGTCTTTGGGACTTGTGCAAAAACTTTAAAGATTATTGAACAGGGATATTCTTCAAAAAAAGCAAACATTGAAATCCATATATTTGTTTTCCTGTGGCCTGACTGGGCAGTGCTACAGCAGTAAGCCAAAATTTCTCTGGTGGCCATGTTTTCAGAGGCAAGCTGGTCCTATCCCCTTTAAATAACAAGCTACGTACAAACATTTGCACTATCTCTGCTCCCATCCAAAGCATTTCTTTGGCAAAATCAGCCATTACTCAGGAAATTTCTGAAGGGAGGCAGTATCCAGTGTAGCATTTAGGAAGGACCATGCTCTTCTGAGCACGTGCCAGCCCTATCTGGCAGGTGCCAGTCCACGCTTCCCAATGTGAGACCTTCTGCAGTGGAGTACATGCACCTGCCCTAGAGCCAGGGACTGATTATTATAATAATAACAATTTTTACCCAGTAATATTAAAACCTTCCATATTTTTCCTTTTGTAAACACATTGAAATGCAGGTGGGGAAAGGCAACAATGAAAGATCATGTGTTTCTTATAGATCAGATCAAATCTGATAGCAGCGGAGATTGCCACAAGAGAAACATCAGCCAAGATTTTGCCTGGACTGCTCTACCAGTTTACTGCCCCAGGGAAGAGACTTGGTTAGGGTCTTTGTAGGGTCTGTTCATCCTGCTTTGCTGCATGTCCTTGTTCCTTGGGTACGCTCCTAAAACCCAATGGGAGAGGCAGTGTAAGAGCTCAGGCAGCCCAGTAATAGCTGATGTTATTGATTTAGGCATGCTCTTTCCCTTCAGTGAACTGTTAATAAAGAGGGAGTGGGTTACCATTGTGGGGTTTTACTGATGTTGTAAGAGGGCTGGGCTGGATCACTTCTGTGCCAGAGATGGTGAAGAAAATACCATCAGTATTTCCCCCATTAAAACCTGTGTGCTTGCCTATTAGCTGGCTGCAGGTGTTCTTGCTAACAGAGGTCTCAGGTCCTGCTCATATATACCCATCTGAGGCTCTCACAGGATTTGAGGTTCTAGCTTAACCAAATATTCGGTGTAAACCTAGGTTTTACTGGGAAGCTGGATATTTACTCAGCATGGTATGGATGTGGAAGGGTACCAGATCTTAGGAAGGAGACAACAGGTTCGTGTCTTGCCCAGGTTTGGCTCCTGCTCAGTCAGTGGCTTCAGGCAGGGCACTGGCACTTTCTCTATCTTCCCCTTTTACACTCTTCATGCTGTAATTTCTGATGCAGAGATGCTCTGAGGGTGCTCACGTACCCACCACCCCATAGGATAAGTGCAGATGGGCTCCTGGCAGCAGCTGCAGGAGCTGCTACAAAATCTCCAGTGTGACTGCTGGAAAGCCGTCTGCTCTGTGGTGCTCAGAGCTGGTGATTCAAAGCTCTGTGTCAGAGGAAAGACCACATCCTCCTGTTGCTCCTCTGCTCCTTGACTGCTGGGTGAGATTCTCCTCTGTCCAACCCAGCGAGGCCAGAGGTGGGGGTGGGCAGAGTAGGGCAGCCCATCATCGAGCAGGATCCTGTGAGCAGCCTGCCTGAACTGGGTGAAGAACAAGAAACTCTTGTGAGCAGGTCAGCTCATGAGGCAGCTTCCTCTACTTCACATGGTTCATCTGACCTTGCTGTTTCCCCCTGCTGTCAGGGACTTCCCGCACTGGCAACAACTGTGGTGGCCCTGTTGTCTCCTCCTGTTCTTCCTCTGTTGGGAATCAGCCTGTCTACCTGCAAGAATGCAAGCAAAGTACAGAAGGGGAGGCACTGCCAAGCATGGCAGAGTGAAAATACAAAGGACTCTGTGGATTTGTCATTATGACCAACACAGGGGAAGTTGCAGGGTTAGCTCGTGAGCTACAAACATATAATTTGACTGCCCCATCAGGAGCAAGAACATCAGGAAGGTCAGTCCTGGGCCTTTTACCAGTGTTTCCTCATCATACCTGACTGGTGCGAGTGGCCCTGGCATCATCCACTGGGTTATTTAGCACTCGCCTTGATGAGAGACAAGTGACACCAGGGAGAGGCTCCATTTCTAAGGGCTCTGTGAGCCTGAGGGGAGGCCACAGCATGGGCTGGGAGTGAGGTAATACAGAACTGTATTAAACATTTAGAGATAAACTGACCCAGGTGTGTTTGATGCTCTATTTCCTAATGGATACAACCAACTGGTTTCCATTTCACTCTTGGTCCCATGGATTTTCATGCAAGGCATGAAAGCAAAATCATGCCTCAGAGAGGTGGTATTTTAATTGTTTAAATACCAAAAATGTTTCAGCATAACTATTTTTAACACCCGCCTTCACTTAGATGCCTTCATATAATATTCTTCGTCTTTTTATACAAAATATTTCATTTTAAATAAAATAAATGGTTTATCCCCAGCACAGTTGCTACTTTCTCATGTTGCAAAGCAGAATGATCATCACATTAGTAATTTTAACCTGGATAAGGTTGCACTTCCACAAACAAATTTCTCCAAATCTCTCCTAAAGTATGTGCTTGTGGTGTGAGATGGAGGCATTCTGTGTTCAGATAGGCCACGTCCACTATAATAACCACATGAAAACAGTACTGCAAAGCAAGCTAAATAGTAAAAAATATTATTGAATGATGATTATGAAGTAATCTTTTGATTATGAAGGTCCCAAATTAAAGTACCAGAGCTGTTTTTGGAAAGGGGCCATTTAATCCTAATGCAAATCTGGATCTAAATTTTCTAAATATTGCTTACCACTACAGTCAGCTGGATTAAACCCTTAGAACTCGGAAATCATACTTTAGGGCCTGATACTGTTGTTTGAACTTCTCTAATTGAAAGACTGTGCTCAAGTGAAATAATTTAGTTAAGTGTTTGGTCTAATGTTTTGATGTGATAGCTATACACTGTCACAAATGCATGCATAAAAGCTACAATCTAAGAGCAAAATCTAACTTTATAATGTTTAATATACCTTTCGTGACTTCTGTTACATCACTTTAGCTCAGGGTATGTAAAGAGCCGAATTGTGTGGCAGTGACGTGATTATATTTTCCTGAGATCAGTACAGAAAGCCATTCTGTAAAGCACAGTTTCAAATAACTTAAGATGTCGAGTTTTATGAGGTTGAAAAAGAAAACCCACCTATATAAATTATTATTTTGCAATATACAGGATTTAAGTTTTCTTGTATGCCATAAGAGACAGCATGGTCAGAAGAGACTGTAGTTAGTCTTTTAAAGGCACCAAAAGAAGTAACTGGATTTCTTTCTCAAAAATTGAAGATCCAGACCATTAGTTTGTGATCAGATACAAACTGAGGATTTCTTGCTTTACCGTGCTGGGTTGCTGCCATTGCATGTGGGGGACTATTTGGCTTTAAAATGAATCTGTTGGTAGTGAAATCAAATGAATAGATTTACAAAATATAATTGTGATCACATTTGAACAGACAGAAATAAATTGTCAATTTTTACTAAATGGAGGCTGTTTTTTCGGGAATGGAACGAGTTTGGTTTGAGTATCCATTTAGACCTGTTTCATGTAGAAGGATATCAGAACACTGTATAATTTATTCTTCTAAAAAGTGCAGGGATCAGATCCCAGTCCTGGTGTCATGTGGTGTCTCTAATTAAATAGAAATGCAAGGACAGGTTCTGGGGGGTTGCAGTGGGGAAGATACCCATAGGAAAGCACATATTCCTGCATGCCCAAGCAGAACTCGGGATTGGATTTCTCCAGGGGCTAATGGGGAGTGCCATGGCTGATTGGCTGCAGGATCCTGCACTCATTCATGCTGCCAACTCTTCTTGTGCCCAGGGGACAGATATTGTGCTTGGGGACAGGCAGGTCAAAACTTTAGGTTCCAGACAACATCAGTGAAGCAAGAATTTCAGTTTGCATTACAGAGGGATGTTCCAAATCTAGGAGGCTGGGTCAAAGCTATAATCTGACTGTGCCCTAAATGTTCAGAAAACAAGCAAACAGCAGATGATGAAAATATTCTTGTGTTCGTTTGTTTGGTTTGGTTTGGTTTGGTTTTTAAATTGGTGTTTTAAATGAGTCTCATTCCCTCTGGTGAAGGTGTTCACCAACTCTGACCCAGCCTGAACACTCAGCTAGATTCCCATTTATATCTGTCTCATGACATTTCATTCTTTCCTTCTTTGCTTTTTTATTCATTTTTCTGGTCATGTGAGAGAATCCTCACAGATCAAGAGCCCTTGTTCAGCTGGACAAGGGAGACAGAGAAGGTGCCCAGAGGCAGACTGGCACATGGACTGTCATCAATACCCAGCATTCTTGATTCTCTGGCCCTAGAAAACTGACTCGTGCTCTAGTTGCAACCACAGGAAAATGCTCTGCCTGTTCCCACCTGGGTGGTCAGGTCCTTGGCACAGTAATGAAAGAGGGAGCATAGAAGGGAGCTGCAGGAGTGAGCTGAGTGGAGCAGGACCCACATAGTGGATGCAGTTCCTACAAGCCCTGCTGCCTGCCCCAGGCTCCTGCTGGAGGGGTGCTAGGCAGAGGTGATGCATAAACACCTGCAGGTGCCTACACACAAAGACTGCCTCCGAGGGACTTCCTCAGGGAGCTGGACAGTCAGGAAACACCTTTGGGAATTGTGACAAAAAACCCAAACAAAACCTCGTGACTTCACACCAGTCTTGTGAGCGATCGTGGCACCACAGTTTAACTGGTGGGGCTCAGCCTATCACACTCACCCAGTGGGGCCTGTGAGCCTTTCTCCCACACTCTGAACAAGACACACAGAGACCCTGTGTTCCCTGAGGGAGGATTTTACTTTTCCAGGACATATGTTCTTTTCCTTCGGGGAACACCTGTTTTGAGATGCATCACATGTGCAAGACAACCTTTGCAAACTTATATTGAGCATGTGCTGCTCTGGGCTATCCTATCCTGTCCCATCTTGTCCTGTCTTTCAGTTTTTAAATTCTACTTCCTTCACACCCTGGAGCTTGGGACCAGGGACTACTGCTCAGAGATCCTTGCTGCTTTAAAACCACAGTATCCAATCATTTTCTGCTGGCACATTGCACAACATGATAGGCATCTGTCATGTGTTTGTTCTCTCAGCTTTCCCACCAGAAGGCAAGTGTTGTCAGTAAACTAGTTTGTTTTGAAAAAATATGTGTGTGTGTGTATAATTAGTCATATTTGTGTGTGTGTATGTGTAAATGAAGCACACATACACACATTCAAAATGTGTATCTGCATCTCCCAGGGGTGTGAAATCCCCCCAGCAAACTCTGTCTGCTGCACAATCAAGTCAGCACAGTCCATGCAGTATGAGAGAAGCAAAGATGCTGTGAGACCATAAACATTTTCTCAACAACGTTGCAGACAGAAGGGTAACAAAGTACCCCTCCATCAAACAGCTTTATTCAGCTTACAAACCATCTCTCCATGCTAAGGCAGCCCCTATGAGTGTGGTGATGTTCCCTGACCACAGCTCGGCTCAGCACCCCGGTTGTCCCCAGCAGAACTTACAACAGAGCAGAGACCAAACAAGTGCTCAGCATGTGGTGTCTGTGGTGCAGAGAGGTCTCAGCATCCCTGGAGCACATCTACCAAGTGCCCATCAGGATGGGGACAACCTGCAGTCAGTCTTCTCCACCTTCCCTTCTGTCTATTAGCCTTTTACGGAGTTTAGTGCTTGGTCAGTGGTTATTGCTCATTCGTGTATGATGTCTGGTGGTAGCTTCCTCAGCACTTACCTCTGGTGCCTTGTTTCAACCCATCATGCCTGGTGTCAATGCTGGTGTTTCCACTTGATTGCTCCAGGTCCTATTTCAGCAGTTTTTCACAGCATTTTGTTTAAGGCTCTAAGTCTTCACACCCATACTTATTGGACAGGTGAATATCCCTGCTGAGTCATGACGGCACCTCAGCACAGGGCTAAGGCAAGCCTCCCTTCACTCCTGGCTGTCAATCTTTCCTCCAGGCCCCTGTGACCCACATTCCTGGTGACTGCTCGTAGTCACACTAATGGCTCTGATCCATTAAGCAGCAGAAAATCAGCTGATCGTGGGGATTGGAGTTATCCCTAAGACTGTTAAATTATGGAAGCAAACTTGGGGTACCTTGGCAGTGCATTGGAAGCTGCCAAAAGAACTTTGCTGCATTGCTCGTGACCAGTTTGGTGCTCCACAGGCAGAGGGGAGTGTTGCTTACAGAAACTTGCACGGTCTCACTGAGTAGCCCAGTAACGCAGCTGCCATCGTGTTGGTTGGTGTACCCATATAGCCCACAACAGCATGTGTATTTTGGGTGGGCAGACACTGACCAGGATCAAGAGCACATTTTCTCAAGGGGAGCTCTGTGCCCCCTGTTTCCACCAGTGTCCTATTGTCATCCACATGCCTTTTGTCTCCTCCAGTGATGTAATCTCCAAATATCGGGGGTCACTGCAGGAGTCTTAGTGGTAGATTTGGATGTCTGCATGGGATAGTTTCCAATTCCCTGGCTGAAGGGAAAGTCCACACTGGAGACAGGAAATTAGAATTCATCTTACTGATAGTGCTGGCATTCCTCCCACTGAGTGTCCCAAGAGTATCCTGGTGCTGCAGTAGGGGGTGAGCAGAGCAGGGATCCCCAGCTCCATTAGACACTTGGAACATTTCTTGCATGGTTCATGTTAGAGCCTTAGTGAGATTAGCAGGATCAGTCATGCTGCCAGTGACCCCATTTTCTGGGTGCAGCTAGTCTGTGTGTGTAGGTAGGACTTTTCTCCTTGGATGTGCTGTTGGTTTGATTACTTGATCTACCTTTTGCCCTGCTGCTCCCACCTTCTGCAGGGTTGACAGCACATGTCTGCATCAGCAGCATTGCGTGGGCCTCTTCAGTGGTGTGTTTCCTTGACCTGAAATCTCACAGGCCACGTGCAGCACAGAAGGCTCTCAGTGGCATAACCTCCCCTGGTGCCGCTTGGGCAGGAATAACACACGAACCAGGATAGACCTCAGCGTGTGCCTTTAGCAGGGACACAGTCCACCACATGGGCCTGCCCTCCTCTTATCTATGACCCTCCAGGGTATAGCTGGCAGAACCGTGCTTGAACCCTGTAGCTGTCTGATTGGTATTTAGCAAAGTAGACTCCTGCATGTAGCACTCTCACAGGGGTAGACATTATTTTTGCCCCTCAATTGCAAGCCATTTAAAAAGGATGTGCCCACTTGGATTGTTATCTCTTCAGGGAATCCATGGTTTTCTTTCTCCCTTCTTAGGACAGGGACACTTACACCTCTCATGTGCTGGCAGTGTACCAGGCTTGAGATAAGTATAAGGCTGAAGGTTGCAAACAAGAATCTCTGCATATAGGTTGGCTTTCCCTGTAACTGTCTCCTGTCCCCTTGCAGATGGTTGATTACTGCATTAATTTTGATAAGCCCTCATATGCTTCCCTACTGTTGTGTTTCACTTTCCATAGCCAAGGTCTCATTGCATCATACTGTTGGTACTAAGGTTGGGCTAGGAATGAAAGAGGTGTGGGCTGGGGTAGTCACAGTAGTATGAGGAGGGGGGAGTTGAAGGTCAGAATGGAGAATGGCACTTCTAGAGCCATCTCCTCAGGGCTACATCCTTCTCTTATTTGGTTATAGACTAAGAAACCTAGTTTCTGTGTAAGAAATCTAGAAACTACTCAGTCCCAAGCCAATCCATCAACTGCTTTCCATCTGTATCTATGTCAGGGCCAAGTTTGTACTTCAGCAATGGGGGTTATGTGAGCTCCATGTGGGTCATCTTTTTAAACTGAGTCTAGAATCGTGTCTAGCCCTTGTTGCTTTAAAGGAACATAGCCCACCTATCGCCTGGACCTGGTTCTTGCTCAGTAGAGCAGTATTTGTATGGAGTGGGCAGACCAGCCTGTTCTTCAGCAGGGTGGGGTGGTACATCCAATGGATGTACCATCCTAGCAGCTCCCTCCAGTAGGTATGGCTCACAGTGGGTATCTTGGTACCTGCTACAGAGACAGAGGAGTGCAAGAAAGGTGTACTTACCTTTGGTATCACAGGAATATGGGGCTGGGTGCAGGGTCCTGCCTTGTTCAGGTTCCACATGGCTGTATAGATAGCAGCCATCCCTCCTTCATGTCTTTGGACAGTCACTGGTCTGTGAGATTGTTGTCTTCAGCATGGATATCTGTAAAACAAAGTTTAATTCACTTTTTTCAGCTCCAAACTCTACAGTTTATGGCATCCTGTGTGCCTTGTATCACCCTCATTATGTGGAGGTACAAGATTTCCAGCCTCCATTACTCTTTTACCAGTCTAAACTTTTTTGCTGGATCCATCCATCAAAAAATATATACTTCTGATCCATCACTGTTTTATCTTGGAGGGAGGCCTCTAGGATGTGGCAGCAGTCTCTGTTCCTCCTTATGTGCAGATGCACTCTGTTTCAGCTGGTTTTTGCACTGACAGACTTAGGATTCTGCTGACCCCCATCTCCTCTGAATTTGGTGCTTCTGCTGAGGATATGAGTGTGCACTTTTGCTAGGCAGTGAGGGGCAGCCCCATGCCTTCCTCTCTCCTGTTAACAGAGTCCAGGCCACTGTGTGTGAGCTGGGTACCTGTGCTGCCTGGTTGCCCATTGGGATTCCTGTCTTACCGTGATCCTTAGGGAAATGTGGTGCTGAGCCTTTGCCTAAGGAGCTGTTCCTCTCTCAGCACCTCACTGGGTGGGAGCCTCTGTGGCTTAGTGGAGGTACCAGCCTCTGACCAGGTGCACTGCACTGGATATTGCCTCTCCCAAAGTTTGCTGTCCCTGCAATATTTGTAGGAGTATTGGAGATGGATTTCCCACATGCGCAGGGCTGGGGTGACACTGGTCTGTTACGTGTTGGGTTGTTAGGAGTTAAGTACAGATAGAAGCATTCTCTTAGGACTTACTGAAAAGGACGAAGTCTTAATTTTTGGCACAATGAATACAAAAAACCCCTCAATATTGCAATGTAGTTTATGTATTTAAGATACAGTCATTAATAATGTGGTGTAAGGGCACCTACACACAGGGTCCTGACAGCCTGATCCCCTGTTAGTTCTCTGTGTTCACTAAAGCAGGTAATTTTGAGGGATTTAGTCCATGGGAAGTTTAAGGATCTCAAAATGCAATTTTTTCCCCAAATCATGAAGAAATAGCAAAATTTGGGACCATTTCAGAACACATTTAATTTCACCCTTCTTGAAGAGGTTCATTCTGCTAGTATCAAAACATTTCATTGACTTCATCATTTAATTTACTTGAATAATTTATCAGTGATAGAGTATATATCAGGTGATAAATTAAATAGATTAAAAATTAAATTTTTGTGAAAGGAAAATGCATTATTAATATTTCTGTTGCAAATTAACATAATACTTCTATTCTGACCTATTTCCACTCAGCATCTAGTCTAATCAGCATCTTGTGATACAAAACACTTACATGAGAAATTTTTCAAAAGCTATGAAAATAATTATCCCCTAGAAGCATTAAAAACCCAGGCATTCAGCCAGGAATAATATCTCAGCCTAGTACCCCAGGAAATCCTCCTTCTGTCATGCCCAAAAACCTTATTGATAGGTGGCTTTGGCAATACTAACTGCTGCTGGTGTGAAAAGAAAATAATTAACAACTCTAATCACAAAATTGCTTTAAAGAAACCTCTTCCTATTGCTGCTTTGCTGGGAAGAGTCTGTATAACCTCTTTACAATGGCTTCATCTACCTATTAACTAATATTTGTACCATGACATGCTTTTCCTTCCCTCTATTTCCATTCAATATTAAAAGATGTGCTGAAATGCTACCAAGCATCAGGAGACACCCACAGAAATACAAATATGTCTCATTTATCTTTCCCCGAATGAGTTTCCATGATTATCTAAACCATTCCAAATTCTCCTTGATTTCTAAGGGTCCTGGGCATGTGTTCTGAAGTGATGGGCAGAAAAGCTTGCATGTGCATAATATTTTTGAGCTGTGAATGAACAAACTTCATGATAACTGACGTGTGACAAAGCCTTTTCTCTCTTTCCCACACAGCTAATATGCCAGAGGATTATCCAGATCAGTTTGATGAGGTAGTGGACTTTATTCAAGCCACTATTAAAAGACTGAGGAGGTCACCAGATAAACAGACTCCGATTTTTTCTAGGAGGGAGAGAAACCGTCAAAATGCAGCCACAAACATAGAGAATTCCAACAAAAAAGGAAGGAGGAATCAAAAGGGCAAAAATCGAGGATGTGTCTTAACAGAAATACATTTAAATGTGACCGACTTGGATTTGGGATATGAAACCAAAGAAGAGCTAATTTTCCGGTATTGCAGTGGATCTTGTGATGCAGCTGAGACCACCTACGACAAAATTTTAAAAAACTTAACCAAAAAGAAAAAACTGGTCACTGACAAAGTGAGGCAAGCCTGTTGCAGACCCACAGCCTTTGATGATGACCTGTCCTTTTTGGATGATAACCTGGTTTACCACATACTGAAAAAACATTCCGCGAAAAGGTGTGGATGCGTCTGACAGCTGCACGCCGAGGCGGCACCAAGTTTTCCATTCCTGCTACGCTGCAAAGAGAGGGACCAAGGTTCCCAGGGCAGTGTCTGCTCCAAGTGGAGGAAAAAGGACCAAGAACACAGAATGAGGAGCCATGAGAACCTGGGGATAAGGAGGCATGCGGCAGAGTAGAAGGATGGAGACTTCTGACGTCCTATGGGGATTTAGATAAAAGCTCAGGTGGAGATGATGATGGATGGATGATGTGCACGCTACCTTTCCTGTTTGACTCAGTCCACCATCAGTGAGACTCAATCCATGAGGAACGTGCTTAAAAACACAACCCTGCCATACCACGCTGTGTTGTAGTTATGCCATGATATACCAGTTATACCAAGAAGCTTAGCTAAGAAGTAGCTTAGGAGTACCTTACTAATCCCCTGTGCCCTCCGCTCTACTGAAAGACACATCGTGCTACTGCTCATTGGAGGGCAGTTCCCGAGTGCTTAGGACAACTCCTAAACTATAATAAGATTACCCTTGTAAGTAAGATGATATTGGGCAAATATCAAAATGACCAGGCTCAAGTTCTCATGAAGAAAAACAGTTCCGCTTACTGGCTAAGTTTGGTTATTTCCATCTTGTGTTTCTTCAAAATGAGTGCAGGATTTTGTTCTTCTGCTACCTGTGAAAACAAGTTGAGTTTTTAAGCACTTCTTCCTAGTATAGTAAGAGAAGTAACAAGCCCAGCCTACACAAAATGCGTTTCTTTAGGTTTACAAAGGACTAACGTCACTTGCATAACTACATTTCTATTTGGTCATTGTGATTGAGAGAGACTACTTGATGCAATGCATCCCTTCAGAGACATAAGTATACAGAAGATATTTATTGAGATTAAGTTATTGTTATTTATTACAGTTCAGTAATGAGTCTCCTTATTTATTAAAGTGTCTTTCAAAGGTGCCAAAGTAGATGGCGCTTGGGGATATAGAGAGACAAAGACGTTGGGAACAACGGTCCATGCTTTTGATTGAAAGTGTTAACTTGAATGCAAAAAATCACTTACTTTACCTTTTTTTCTTTTAAACAAAGTCTTGATTATGTTCACAAAAGGTAGTGCCGAAGCCTGCAGCCCTTATTCCTGTTCATTAAGCCTTTTGAAAATTACTGCAGTCATACACGTGCAGGAGCAGCAATGGCTCTGGACGGGTGAGGGTCGCAGGACTTGGCTCAACATTAGCAATTTGTTAGAAAAACTAATTTTAGTCATATTTTAAATGTAGCCACATTTGTTTTCTCACACTTTATGCCAACTGACCTCATATAACTATTGACAAATGGAAAATAATCACATTTAGCCTTATAATTTCTAGTTATATTTATTTAAGCTTTTCCTTCCGTACTTCCATATAGAAGAGGTTAAATCCCTCTTACTAGTTAGCCCTGGATTTAATATAGCCTGCAAGTAAACAGTTGTGTTAAATAACCAGAGTGTTTTGTATAATTTGCTGAAACATTACAGGATCATACCCATGCAGCAGAAGAGTCCGAGTTTCCTTAGGAGGAGGGAGGTTGTACAGCAAAGGTGTTCATACGTGACCGCTAACACAAGCTCTCATTCTGGAGACATTTTTCCCAAAGGAGCAGGAGTGCAGGTCACTAGACATACCTGACAACCAGTGAAGCATCAACTCCCACAAAAGCAACATGAAAAAAAAATCCCTATTGAAAATGACGGTCCAACATTTTATCTCATGCATGTAATGGCTCTCCATACTCATTTTGCCCTGGGCCCCTTGGGGCACCACTGAAGAAGGGTCTAGAGGTCAAAAAAGTCCAGAACAGGCATAGAAAGATGTACCACGTGTATGGCATGTAATTC
This sequence comes from Pseudorectes ferrugineus, assembly GCA_008033365.1. Taxonomy (NCBI): domain Eukaryota; kingdom Metazoa; phylum Chordata; class Aves; order Passeriformes; genus Pseudorectes; species Pseudorectes ferrugineus. The sequence continues at coordinate 18,694 of QWTY01014791.1, forward strand.
ATCCCCGATCTCCGCCGCTTTCCTGGGCGGAGGGAGGACAGCCCTGGAGAACCACCCGCAGGGTCTGTTCTCACGCTGCCACGGGGACACCGTGCCCTCCATGCTGCGCAGGGGTGGTGACACCACCACCACACTGGCACGATGTGGGCACCGAGCGCCTGCCAGGCGGAGGGTCAGCTGCACTGCTGGGCGGCTGAGTGGAGACAGCGCTCAGAGCTGTGCTTTCCCTTGCCCCAGCTGATGAAAACTTGCCTCAAAGCATTTTCTGCGCAGCTTGAAGGGGCTGCAACCAAAGCAAATCTCTATGTTCAAAATACAAAAGGGTAAAGTTTGTGATTTTTTTTTAAATTTTTTTTTTCTTAGTTTTTAGACCTTACTGAAGACAGGAGTGTGCTTCTCTGGATTTTTTTACTTCACCTGCAATTATATGTCTCAGTCATTTGTGTTAATCAACCAAAGTTCTCTACAGACTTTATTTTTGTACAATATTCATTTTATAACTTTTTACAAAATAAAATTCATTTCTATTGTTACCTGGTTGTTGCTTGTGCTTCCCCATTGTATAGTTTCCAAGTTACAGTGTTGCCCAGTTTTCCAATCTGCATAAGACAATGCTGTGGAGCCATAAAATCCTCTATGAAGTGGAGCCTTCCTCTCCTATCTCACCAACATCTTTAATGTGGATCAGAGGTGTCTGTAGCTTCTTAGTGACACACAACTGAGTCACTGCAATAACTGACTTGAAAATGCATGCTGACCAGTGACAGTAATCCACGCAGGGCCAGGCTTCAGGCCAGGGGTTACCGAAGCTATCCCATGTCCATGCAGGGCTGCAGTGTCTTCATGGTGGCCTTCGCCGTGCATGGCCACAATTCCTGCACTCAGAGGAGATTGCATTTTGCTTTGCTAATCCAGGTGTCATATCAATTGGACTAAATTCCATCCACTTTGGCAGTTCTTTTTCCTTCATCTTTAAACAGGAAAATAAAACTTGAGGAATTTTCTTTACCACCACCTTCATGGAACAGATGAGACAGGTTTTGAGGCTGTGGCCAGCAACATTTTCTCAACTGTTTTGTGTTAAGCTTTGCAGTTCCCATCACAGAGCCCATAAACACACGCAGACTTACAGGTTTCAACACCGCGCTGTGTACTCCTCAGACTGCTACAGAGAGGAAGAGGGAGCATCTGAGCAGCGAGCCAGAGATCAGGAGATGAAACACTCCTAATGCACAGCATATGGATGCCTTGGTTTCATTTGCTGGCGGGGACCATGCACGCAGCTCTACCCCAGCTGCTGGAACGCACAGCGAAGCTCGCAAGCCCGGCTTTTGGAGCACATGGTATTGAAGGCATTCCTCCTCACATGCCACTGCCTCCACTTCTTGCAGCAGAAGCCCATCCACCACATGCAAAAGCTGGACACATTGAGTGTTTGGCATGGAAATGACCTGCAGTTCCACATTCAGAGGAGATTGTGCACTTTCCCAAGAGCTGGAGGGAGTGTCTACATAAAGCACAACTCTGAGGTGCTCTGAAGTTTAATCTCTGTTCTTACAGCCCTTCTGTCTGCTATTACAGGGATGGGGAAGCAGAAGGTCAATGCAGATGCCTTCCTTGGTCTTATCAGAGGTTTTGAGTGGGCCACGAAGCAGCTGGCAGGAGCAGTATTGCTTGCATGGAGCTGTTGCACCCTTCTTCCCCAACCTTCCTGGTGACAACAATATTGGAGAAAGCAGATGAGGCTCTGCTACTGCAACTCCAGGCTCACCACTGCTGGCCTGGCACCTTCAGGCTCCTTTTCTGGTTAAAGTGAGGCTTGCAGTAATTTCCTGGCACCCTGCATGAGTTAAAGCAGCTTGAAACCTTCAGCTGGCAGGTTGTGTAAAAGATTTCAAGAAGGAATTAGACTTTCATTTGTTACTAGGTAGTGTCAGTACTGGGCTAGACATTAGGTTGCTGCTTGAGTAGCAGGGACAGCACTACCCTGGATCCCTTTTGGAAGATAAGGTATGTCCCAAGATAGATAATTTTTTTTACAAGGGAGAGGATGAGGCAAACACCATAACTATTTACACTTACTCAATAATAAAATCAGGATCTTAAAAGCTTTATTACTCAACATCTTGATACGGGTTTTTTTTTTTTTTCCTTTTTCAATTTTTTGTTGGATTTTATTGGATCAGTTAGCTTTGTGCTGCCAAACAAGAATTACTGGTTAGAGACTTAGGACAAACTATGAATGTCTAAGGAAAAAGCAGGTATTTTGCAAGGAGGGCTAATTTACTGATGCAATGTGGAAGTCTGTCCCTCAGTGAGTCCCCTCCAGCAGAAGGAATTGCATCCCACAGGCAGGATATCAGGAGAGAAACTATCATAACAGCAGGTCCTTCTGCCATCTCTCCACCCCACAGCAGCCTGGTGCTGCTGGTCTCAGTACAAAGAGGATGAAACAGGCAGAACTGTGTCTGATTTTGGGTTGTTTCACCTCTGCCCACAAAAGTGGAGAAAGGACAAAGGCAGCCAGTGCCTCAGTCTGGAACAGCACAGTAGGAAACCAGAAGCAACCTCACTCATTGCAAACTGGATGGGTAACTAAAAATACAGAGGAAAATATCAGGATGAAGAAAACAAATGGAGCTGACACATTGTATAAATAGGTCTTCAAATGTCATGCATGGCTGGAACAAAGATGTTTTGTTCCAAAGCAAGAGACAGCTTGAAATGGCTCAGTAATACACATTGAGAAGTTTGCTTATTTGGAACAGAGCTCTTCTAATGAAAAGGTTAATTGTGTTGCAATGGAAAAGAAAAAAAGGCAAACCAGAGGCCAGGCCTGCACTTCTCACCCTAACAAAATTTCCCACTGGCTCAAAGTGAAGATTTTCTATCACAAACATCACAGGACTGAACTCCTAACATTCCAATAAATTATGCAGTAGGTATATTCATGGGTCAGTAAGAATAGCTAAATAAACCATATATTCCAGCAGCATTAATCCCACTGACTTTCAGACAAATTGCAGCGGCAGCCAGTGAGGGAAACATGGTGCTCAGCTCAGCCTGATGTAGGGAAGTTTCCTTTGTCAGGCACCGAGCACCAGTCCTCGAGGTCAACACTGAGACATCTTCACTTGCCATTGGTTTTTTCACTTTGAAACTGCAGCATTTTATTCACTTTTCCCCAAAATGTTCACTCACAAGTTAAGAAAAATGCAATGGGCTTTTGAAGGCTGCAGAGGGCTGATGTAATTATCCAAAGAGCTGATGTTTTGTCTGCAACTTCTCCAGCATTTTGACAGCAATCTGAGCTCTACCACGTGCAGGTTTTCTTCCTCTGACCCAAGCCTTTGTTTTTCTCTCTGCTGGCACACTGGATGAGGAAAGCTTCCTTCTCTGTCACCTCAGGAAAGGCACAAATATCAGTCCCTGGGTGCACACCTTATCCCCAAGTGGTCCTGGCAGGACTAAAGCCAACAACATCCTCACCAGTGCTACTCCATTGACTGTTGTGGAGTTACTCCAGTTTCATAGGAGTCTAAATAAGCTTATCAAAGCTTGTTACTTTCCTAGTAATATTCACATACAAATAGAAAAACTGTATCCTTGTAAAATCCTCCTACTCTTTCTATTTCTGTTTCACAGAATCATAGAATAGTTTGGGCTGGAAGGGACCTTAAAGGTGACCTCATTTCAACCCTTCTGCCATGGGCAGGGACACCTCCCACTAGCCCAGGCTGAACACTCACAGGGATGGGGCATCCACAGCTTCTCTGGGCAACCTGTTCCAGTGCCTCACCACCCCCACAGTTGAGAATTTCTTCCTAATATCCAGCCTAAGTCTACCATCTTTCAGTTTGAAGTCATTCCACCTTTTCTTATCACTACATGCAATCATAAAAAGTCCCTCTTCACCTTTTCCGTAAGCCTTTAGGTACCCTTTAGTTACAGGAAGACTGCTTTAAGGTGTCCCTGGAGCCTTCTCTTCTTCAGGCTGAACAACTCCAATGCTCTCAGACTGTCCTCAAAGGAGAGGTGCTCCAGCACCCTGATCATTTTCTTGTGTTCTAGGATTCCCAGAGCTTTAACACATTTCACTGTGCTCTGATCATGTTGCTAATTCCTCAGGGTTTTCCCCACTGGCACCCACCCACAGCTTTCTCTTCCTGGACAGTCTCATGACTCACACATTAATCTCTGGCTTCACACATGCTGTAAATGTGTTCCATAATTCTTATTTCAGGTTAATATCATTGCCCTCTGAGATCCAAACAGGGGTCAACAGGCACTTCTTGTTAACATTCAGTATTATTTCTCACAAAAGTTTCAATCTGAAGATGAAATATTTTCTTTAAAAAACTCACAGCTTAGAGATCAATTTTGAGTAATTGTATTTTGAAAGATACAGAGACTCCTTTCCCTTTTTTTCCACAGGACTGGGAAGGTTCTCTGAGGGTGAAAGTGGCTGTACAGGCAGGGCAGGATGAAGATCTCTCAGCACCCCATCTCTCACAGTGACCCTCAGCTGGGAAAGGAAGGAGTAGAATAAAAAAGCAAACCGGGAGGGGTATTTTCCCTGAGAACCCCATCCCAGATCCAACAATTCACAGTTAAGAACATTCTGAGCCATATGTTTCATTGGTGTCCCACAACCCTTGTCAGGTCTGTCTTGCTGGGAAGGTACTCAACATCTTCCTTTGTGAATTAGAGCTCCCCTCTACTCTGGGGCAATTTAATTCTGTGTAATGCAAGCAAGAGCTTCTCTGCTGCCACGGAAACTCCATTTCATCAGTTGCCTACTCATTCCTGTGTCCCAGTGAGTTCCCAGATCTCCTCCACCTTCGTAGTCCATGTAGAACTGTCTAACCTGATGAACCTGCATATCTCTCAGCATCCATGTCTTTCCTCTCTCTTCCATCTGGACCACACGGAATAAGATGCTCCCTTCAGGATGCTGGGCAGGAGCAAACCCTGGATTTTCACAGAGGCACATCAGTATTTTCTTCTCTGTCTTCCATTCTGTTTCCAAAAATTCCTTTCAGGTGCTGGGTGGGGAACTCATTAGAAACATGACTCCTGAGGCAACACGTTACATCCGTTTGGGAATCCCCTTTATTTAACACAGAACTTTTTGCCAACTATCAGGTCTGAACCTGACTAACTCCAATAGTGTTGGTCTATACAAGGTATCATGTGCCAGCCAAAAGAAGATTTTTTTATACTGAAGTGAAAGCATTGCGTGCAGTGACCAAGTGCTGCTGCGTGCAAGGGTTTCAGGGAGAAGCCAAAACCTGGCACATGCCACCCACCCCCAAACTGAGAGGATCAATGGAACAGGGTTTCTGTCAGGCCAGGAAACAAGACGGTAAATGCAAAAATGTATCCAAAAGTGAAAGTTTCCATGGCTTTTACACGGACAGGGTGCCCATCACAAGGGAAAAACAAAGCCAGTCCAAGGGGCCATTTGGGAGGAGCTGAAGAAAACCCTGCAGCAGATTTTTTTGGTGTTTATCTAGGACATCAAATTCTGCTTACAGCAAATGTTTTCCTGTCAAGGATATCTGGTTTCATTTCAGCTGCAAACGTGAATCTCATTTAAAGACCCAGAGCAAATCAGCGATAATAGACATTTTTGCAAGGAGTACAGAAACCTCCCTTTCTGATTCTGACCACTGGTGAAACAAAATTTGGAATACTGAAACATGTTCTCCAGAATTCAACAGTTCTCTTGGATTTTTTTCTGCTAATCTATTATGAAAGGCTTGGTAACACCTTAGGCTGATTTCTTAGTGTCAGTAACAGATGACTACTATAGGACAATGCAGGTAAATCTTAGTAGTAGACTTTGTATTTGACTGTGAGTGAGAGTATATTATGTGCTAGTAGGAACCTCTGAAGCACTTCTGTTTCATATAATCTGTTTAGGATAGTTACTCTGGGAAGATTGTTTTAAATACCTTTAAATTTTTGTCTCTTCTTTTAGAATAGATGTGATGTTGGCTATACTGAATGTAAACAAATCTCACAGATTTTTCTTACATGACATTGGTAACATGGCATGGCATTCCCCTATATAACGTGACATTGCCCTACATAACACGCCTTTTAGCAGAAGGTAAAATATTGCACAGCCTAAAGTTGTTTCACCATCCTCTGAAGGATAAATGAAAACATGAGTGCCCAGAGCCAAGGCCACAACAGTGTTATTGTATTTAGGACAAGAAAGTTCATTAAAAGTTTCATATATTGGTTTAACCCGTCTCATGATAAAGCATAAATCTCCCCTATCTTCTTTGATAACTCCAAACTCAGAAGTGTACTTTAAAATTACACTATGTGAAGACTTTTAAATAATTATGATAAAGCCTCACTTAAAAAAAAAGGGCAATCCCACATGGACTTAGTCATGTTTATGCACCTCTTCCAATGTTTTAACTCAGTAAATAGGACAGCCACTAAATGTATAGTTTTATGGCTGAGTCTGCTCTCTGGCGCTTATTAAATCATGTGTTTTATTGTCAGCTCTTCTCAGACTGTCAAGAGTTGTTCCTTATATGCTTTCTGTAACACACATTCCCCTAGTCCCACTCATCATTTGGTACTATTGCCTTTTCTTTAGCCTGTTGATGACATTTATAGCTGTTTTTTTCCCAAGCAATAGCATATTTTTACAACAGAGCCCCTTTTTCACTTTTTAGTGCTTTGGCTCAATAATTTCTCACACGCTAGAAATAGTCCAGCTGATGTCTTGATCTTTACATCCATCCCCATCCAAGAAATATAAGCAGCAGTGAAAACTCAGTGTAGTGATTCTGCCGTCCTTTGGGAGGCCCCATGGAAAATCCCTTTCCTGCTCTGCTCAGTAACACAAACTCAGAAGCTGCATGTGCTGTGGTCCATGGCACCAGCCTCTGCCACCCTCCCTGAGCACAGACACTGAAACCATGGGCAACGAGGCCAATGCAGTGCAGAAATACAAACATTTGCCCACATTCACACCCGACAGAACACCACCAGTGGCATAACACTGCCAGCTGGTGCTGTGTAAATGTGTAGTGGCCTCCACTGTGCACAGGATTTACTGATGCTATGGGGCTGTCTCCGTACAAAGTCTAGAACAGAATAGAAGAGTATTTCCTGTCGGAAGGGACATAAAATGATCATGTAGTCCAATTGACTGACCACTTCAGGGCAGACAAAGTTAAAGCAAGTCCTCTGAGTCACATCCAAGGAATAGCACACAAAGATCAAGGGGAGTGACGCTGCTTCGGTGGTTACCAGCCTCATTTAGACCCACAGGGTTTCACATGGATAACTGTTTAGCAAGGGGAAACAAGCAAATACTCTGCTCCTTGGGCTTTTATGCATTTCTACATACAAATATTTTAAGAACAGTAAAGATTGGCTGTTTTTCCAATGCTTTTTCAAACCCAGCAGTTTGTTTCTCCATCAGAAGAAGTCAGCTCAGCAAAACGGAAACCTTTTGTGGTAACTCATCCGTTCAGCCAACGCTTCCTATGGCAAGCAACAAAGGGAGCTCAGCTCACCTCTCCCATGGATCCCACACAGCACGTCAGGCTGTACAGCAAATGCGCTGCACACATGCTCTGGCATTGCAGGGGCAAAATATCCCACCAGGTTTTGAAAGAAATCCTTAGCTACCCACTCCTGGCACTTCGTTTCCAATACTGGTCTGCATGTATGTTGTGTCCATCCTGACAAGTCCTGTGATCAGCCAGCTGATGGGATGCTAATCATGGCAAACACACACACTTTCTGGGACTTGGTGAAACTAAAAACAAAGCAAAAAAACCCTACTCCTTTCTGATAACTGATCACTACAGAACCCCCCCAACGAAGGCAATGGAAGATAGCAACAACTCTCGCATCATCAGTTTTAGAGGAACAAAGTCACTGGAAAAGGTAGTCCTAAGACTGCATTAAGTCACACAATTTTAGTCTCATGGCCCTTGTGTTTTCTAAGTGTTCACCAAAGGCTCTTGCTCTAAGCTGCCTGTGTTGCCAAAAGTGCTCAGCAAACAGGATGGATGAGAATGCAGGGAGAAACCAGAAAGGTGCTTGGAGCTGGGAGGCTGGGCAGCAGTACCACTATTTCCATCCAGCTGAAGAAAATCTTCTTTTTGAGATCTCACAGAGAGCAAAGCATGTGTGTTTCCCAACCTCGGCAGGGGTCTGGCTGAGAGGAGCCATTTCAGTTGCTGGAGCAGTTCACATCAGCTTTGCAGATTTGCCAGCTCCCCCTGCAAGATGGCCAGGAACATGTGTACACATGGTGTCTGGCAACAATAATTCAGCGAAAATGAAAAATGCTTCTCATTCATTGCAAACAAATGGGTACAGTGCAATTTCAGGCAAACTTTCCCAAAGCAGGCAGCTTTCTGGATTAAAAAAGAACAGAGTAGAAAAAGACTTTGGGGGCCTGGAGGACCCCTGACAGGAAACGCGTGGGAACGGTTAGTTCAAAGAGTGGAGTAGATATCTAGGAAAAGAACAAGTTTCCAAAGGCAGCCTTTGCTTTCTGGTCTGGGAAAGCAGAGCTCTTCAGTTGTACTGCCAGGGCTGCAAACCATGGCCACCATCATCGCCCTGACCAAGTGACAGCTCATCACCAAGCTATCCCCAAAACAACTCCTTCTGGCACCTTAAAGCTCTGTGATCCTGCAGGCCTGGGCACCTTCTGAGAAACAAATAGGCCTTCATCTGCTGCCAGGTTTCTTCCTTGCAGAGGCTTTGCATGCCAGAGCTTGTGATAATAGCACTCAAGGCCACTGGAAGCAAAACACCCATGGAGAAACTCTAAAGGACAGTCCCAAAGCTCATCTTAACAGGGATGTTCCAAATGAAGGCATCAGAGCCATCACAGTGAGAAACAACACAGCTCGGGGCCATATGGTCACATAAAATCTGATGAAACCAACCTGCCTGTTTCTGCATCTACACCTTTATATCCTCCTCAATCTTTGCTGATATAAAATTGGCAACTATTCAGAAAAAGGCTCAGCAACTATGTGCAGAAATACGTGGCATATATACCACTACTAAGCATGAAAAGGCTACAGTACCTAACATAGGTGAGCAAATAAATCACTTGTAAGGAAAATATGACAGGAAAATCAGTTTGGATTGCATCTGGTGAGAAATCTAAGGCACATTACTATGCGTAGATAAAATTTAATTCTCACTTTACCTTTGGCATACCTGTATTTATTTTCACGTCAACAATGTACACATTCATCAACTGTTTCAGCAATGGGACCTCAATGCAAAAATAAACAATTTCATAGCCAACAATTAAAATGCTAAAAAAAAATAGATCATTTGATCTCTCCAAATCAATCATAAACTGACAGATTCATTGTAGCATTTCTATTATCATCAGTTTAAAAGCTACAAATGGGCTTTCCTGAAGATTTACAGGGAATAACAGCTGGCGGTAATGTCACCTGGGACTCTCGATGGGAGAGCTCTGGTTGAGAATTGTTTTGCTTTGCCTCGTAAAAGCTCTGTTGTGTTTACTTCACTGAAGTTTAACCTGGCTATGATTTCATGACTGCTGAATCCATGGTGCCCCTTGGCCAAGCCATAGCATAGCGACTCAATAAAGATGAGTGACATCATTAACCCAATACAGTAGCTATTCAGATGTACGCTGTGGTCTCCTTACATAATCACCTAATTTTAGCTACTGAGAGAGCTGCATACAGTACCACAGTGTATTATGAGCTCTGAATAACGGTCTAATATCCAGATGCTTTTTCCAATGTTATTTTATTTTCCTGCTTTAAAATTATTTCCTTGCGCAAATCTCTAGGTGCTATTTTCCCTTAAGCAAACCCTCTTTTCAAAACAGATTCAAGGCTTCTGCTGCTCCTGATCACCTTGACACCTCGTTAGCTGGTCATTGCGGTTGTAATGTGTTCATGGCAGTGCTATATGGCCAGGACCTTGGGACTTTATAATGACTGTCAACAAGAACAGCCCTAGAAAACAGTAAGTTGATACAAGTTAATTCAAGGACCAGACACACACATACTCAACTAAAAGCACTTGGTTTGCTAAAAGTAGCTGTTTCTTGTAGTTTTACAAAACATATAAGAAAATACTTCTTAAGCCAGAAGTATTTTGGACCAAGGACTTCCTTTTGCTATGTGCTACAATAGGAGCCTATTCAAGTCCTATTCCCTGCAATCATTTCACAGTAAAAAGGTGCATATTTGATGCCATTTATTGGTACAAATTCCAGATACAAGTTAAATGTGGTAGCTTAGACATGGTAGCAGTAGTGTTGGAAATCCCAAGGATGGATGCTTCACTTCAGAAGAACAAGAAAAGAGAACTCTCACTGCAGGACTCCCAGGCACAATGTGCACCCAGGCGCTGTGTGTGCCTTCCAAGTGAGTTGTGTGTTACGTGTGCTGCAGGTGCAGGCTGCACAGATCCCACCATATACAAACCCAATGGTTCTATTTCATCCAACTTACCTTTCTTCAGCCTTTTGTCTGATATTTTTACACAGCTATGCTCAAGCAATGAGAATTGTAGCTTCAAAATCCTCCCTATTTCTACAGTGTTTGTCATCTAAATGACTTAAAACACTAAATCTCAGAACTTGTAATTCCTAATTGCTGAGAAGTTCCTCTGCCTTATTGAAAAGAGTGGACAGATTTCTTTGCAATTATATAAAAGAAAAGACAGGAGACTCTCAACATACCAAGACACTCTGTTATGGAGCGTGCAGAAGGAGATGCTGACTTGCAGGTTACAATCCCTAGACCACAGTTCTGCTAATCCCCACCACCCTGGTACCAGACATTTAACTTTCCCTCTCAGCACACTCTCCATCACTGCTGCCTGGAGCTGTTCTCCAGCCAGGATTGCTGGCAGCTGGTCCCTGTCCCTTGTGTAATCAACTAGCTCACCTCAGAGATATGCTTGCATTGTGCTGGTGCAGACTCACTTCTTCCACTTTGCAGCACTATGATCTGCAGACAGAACTCTGGCCCAGCCTTCTGTCCAGTTAAAACTGGTGTCTTTGTGGCAACTTCTGGAAAAACAGGCAGGCTAAAACCTGCTGGCAACATCCTCTGCTGGCTTAAGTCACAGCAGCTCCTTAGTGCTCATTTCCATTAGCAGAGGTGCTGGCTCCTGAATTCCAGTTCACTCTGTGCTACTGGCACAATATTTTTGATTTGTGTCAAACAAATCATGTTAATGTTGGAAGCTGAATGTTAAGCTGCAGAGGGCAACTAGCTGAGCACAGCTCTTCCACCCTCCCCACCACCCTCAACACTGACTCTATGTCTAAAGATACCAGGGTCAATAACAATAAAAATTATCCATGTGGTAAATATTGACTGTAAAAATCCCTGGTAAAAAAAAGAATGTATTTAATCATTAGATTAAACCAAAGCCCTACTGTGCAAAAGTGCTGAGTGAAGCAAATGGGAGTGCTGATCGTGCCGTGGGACGAGGAAGAGTCTAGCTGTCCACTGTCCCACTGGGGTCCTGTTTGTTTGTCTAGGCATTTATAAACAGCATAAGTGAAATAGCAAGGTTTGATTCTGCCCAGGACTGCTGGAGTGCAGCCCCTGCATTCATTCTGGCAGGCAGAGGGCCCTATGCTTGAGATTCCAAACATTTTTGATTTAAAAAAAACTGGCTCCCAAGCAGTGCAGTGTGATTCAGTAATAAACACCATCATGCCGAGACTGGGCTGTAGACAGCCAGTGCAGCACCCTTGCTTCCCAAAGGAAGTGCAACGTTCCTCAGCTGAGCACACGGAACAGCAGACCAGGCGTGAGTCAAGGAGCAGAGTGGAGACAGACAAGCACAAAACACGAGGTAAGAGGAATTCCCTCGTTCAGAAAGGTGTCTTACAGACTTTCCTGCAGCAGAGATATGGTACTAAAGAGCACCAGAGGGACACTGAAGTAGCAGAACTATATTCCTAGATCTGCCAGTAATCTGACTTCGATTAGCTCTCCTCATCTTGTATTTCTGTTTCTTCAATCCTGCTGCAATAGTTGTTTTTCCCATTTAGATTCTTAAAGCAGATGATGCCATCTCTGATCACAAGTTTGAGAAGAACCTAACAGAATAAAAGTCTCAACTTGAAAGAGTTCTTGTAGCAAAGCAAGAAGGAAAGGTGGAAGTGGGGATACTCTCGAGAATTCAACTTAGTTACTTCACTCCCCCCTCAAAGAAAAGAATTTAAACAACTTCTCTTACAGAACTGTTTAAACTCTGTTGTATGCCAGAGTAGAACAGTATGCTGACAGTAAAACAAGTGGTTAAAAGACACAGAAAGAAAATATATCACTGTGGTACCTATATAATTTCCAGAACTATTTTTTTTGTGTAAACATCAGCTAGTAGAAATTAACAAAGAAATTCAACAAACTGGCATTTTATAGAGCCTGAACAAAAAAATTTATCACCTTGTGAGCCACAAAATCTACCATTGCATTTGGGAATGTGATAGTTATCTTTATTGAAAGCTTCTTATTCTGTCATCTTTCTTATTACAGGATGATTTTGCAATGTTTTTTGCAAAAACATTGTTGGAGCCTTTGAAAGTTGACTCATTAATTTTTTAATGATCATGGGCTTTGATGCATGGGTGTGCATCATCTTCATCCCCCACCTTCCTTCTACAACTTGCCTGGAGTGCCCATCTGTCAGTCCCACCACTCCTGGAAAGGTTTCCTAAAAAAGAGTCAGTGCAATAGTATCCCACAAGCCTGAACGTCAAGGCAGAGGATAACTAAAACTGGATGCCTCAGCACTGGGGAAAATCTCATCAAGAAGAAAATTTTCAGCACCATGTAAGTCTAATTCCTCTTTTTGGTTTTTCTGTTCTTTCTTTTTTTTTTTTTTTTTTTTTTTTTAAAGGGCTATTTCATTGCATTGTTCCATTCTGCAAAGGGTTAATATCAGAATTTTGCCTAAGCATATTTCAATTGGCCTGAGGGAGGCTCATGTCTCTCAGACTGAAAGACCTAGTGCAGACTCTTACACTTGTTCCTTCATGGGCTGTGCCTCTCATTGATTACATGCCCAGGTTCAGTTTTTCTGGCCCTCTACATTTCATACAAGACTCTGCCTTAATTAAGGTGAATACCCCCCTAGACAACTGCTTGACCCCATAAATAAAAGAAACAATATATGTACACACACATTTGTCACATTAAAGACAACTTGATCTCAGTTACTTCAGCAGGTGACATGCAAGAGGATTAGAGTTTGAACCATTGGGTTTACTCACATATTTTTTTGCCAGTGTAACACAGAATATTCCTTTCAGAGTAATTTTCTAGACAATCCTTAGCGTTCAAGGATTATCTGTCTCATGGCAATCTCTGCAGGATGAGGAAGAGCCTCCTGTGAATCGGGAGTCTGCTGCACTGATATTGTGCAAACACCAAATTTTACAAAGATCACAGATCTGGAAATCAAGTATGGCCTCTTTAGTAAATGAAAAATGCAGGAACTATTTTCCACCTTACTACATACGGACAATTTATAGTGGGCTAGTGTGCTGGTTTTGGCTGGAGTCAATTTTCTTGACAGTGACTAGTATGAGGCTGTGTTTTGGATTTGTGCTGAACACAGCGTTGATAATATAATAGTTTTTGTTATTGTTGAGCAGAACTTGCTCAGAGCCTTTTCTGCTTCTCAGACTGCCACACTGGCAGAGAATTTGGGGGTGCTTGGGAGATAGAGAGGAGGCACAGCCAGGACAGGTGACTCAAACTGACCAAAGGGATATTCCAGACCATACGACATCATGCTCAGTATTTAAAATGAGGGGGAAAAGGATAAGGGGGAGCATGTTTGGCATGATGACATTTGTCTTCCCAAGTAGCTATTACATGTGATGGGGCCCTGCTCTCCTGGAGCTGGCTGAACACCTGCCTGCCCATGGGAAGTGGTGAATTAATTCCTTGTTTTGCTTTGTTGTGTGCACGGCTTTTGCTTTCCCTATTAAAGTCTCTTTATCCCATCTCACGAGTTTTCCAGCTTTTATCCCTCCTATTCTCTCCCACATCCCACTGATGGGGGAGTGAGTGAGTGGCTACATGGGGCTTGGCTGCCGGCTGGGGTTAAACCACAATAGCTGGCAAGTCCAATATTAGGCTTATTTTTTTTCATTATCATATTTCCTTCAAATCCCTATACATATTTTAAATGGGGTGGGGAGGGAGGGTGAGGATGAGAGAGAGCAAGGGGGAAGAGATGAAACCTCCAAATGTTTTAAGATTGCTCTTTAAGGCAAAAAGGGAAAAATGTTTCCCCCAATCGAACAATCACAAATAACTCTGAAACGGAGAACCTGAAGCACATGCGTTTGGCTAACAGCCTGACTGGGAAAAGATCAACAGAATTGCCTTCTGAAATGTGAAAATTTCCAAGTTAGAGAGAGTCTCTTCCTGCAACTTCCCTTAAACTTTAGGATTTTAAAGATGCAAATAACTGCAATTACAGGCAGGAGAAAGAAAGCAGTTCTTTAAAGCTGATGGGAGACAAGAGTTTGCCTCTCAGACAGCTGAATTTGCAAGGCTGCAAACACAAAGAAGCACTTTTAACTTGCAGTACATATGACATCAGCACCCAGTGCTCACAAAAAGAGATGCCTCTGTACTGTATTTACCAGGCTGATTTTCAGAGGAAAGCCATCCCAACCACCTTTGTACTCCTCAGTGGCTGTGAGACAGAAGGTGCAATGTTCTCAGCCTGGGTGTCACTCAAACTGCTTGGACAGGAGCAATCCTTTTGGCAAAAGCTCCACGTGCATTTTTTTGGCTGCCTTGTCAAAGGAAACTCAGAAACACAAACTGCCATCCACTATCTCTGGTGTAGCTGAGAGTCATCCCACCAGAGAGGAAAAAATAATCTGCATTTTGAATAATCATTTTCCAGATGTACTATCTTGCATTTGTCAGGGTGACTTCTTGTTATTTCCTGCTTCTCTTTTTTCAATGGTGTTTGCAGTATCCTTCTGTATCATCTGTTAATTTCATTTACACACTGTTTGATGATCTTGAAGGGGGTAACCTAAAATTATGTTACAAAGAACCGGACACAAACTCCCTTTTCCTGCAGCATCCCACCACTCACCTCCCACTCATTTCTGTGCCCTATTATTTATCACGACCTGTTTCCTTGCCTTCTGCAAGAGCTCACACTGTGTTCATATGATGTACCATTTTCAGGTGAAAATTCCTAAGCCACTGGGCATTGGTTTCTTAGTCTGGAATTGCTTCTGTGTTTTCTTTGACTGCTACATTGTGCCTTTAAAGATTGAATTCAGTTTCTCTGAACCTTTGCAATAGAAACAGATTTGCAACAGTTCTCTGATGCACTAGTAAAATATGGGGACATGCCTATAGAATCTTCTTTGTTACAAATTAGAGTGGTTTTACTGTAACAAAGTGGGTACTTCATATTCTCATAAAAATGTTAAATTTTTTTCCACTATTAACTCAGTTAATTAATATATAAATATATATATATACACATACATATATATATATATATACACACACACACACACACACTGAAATCAGCTTATGAATAATCAAGGGGATCTTACTGGAAAATACCATAAAACCTTAGAGCTATTGATGATAACCCTGCCTGCAAAGGCTATTTTGAAGATGCTGACTTCTCTACTTGGAATATTCCTGATATTTGCCTCTGCTTAGTCAGGTAATTTTAAATGAAGAGTCAGCTGCAAACTATACACCAACTTCCTCACAGAGGGGACCCCTTGTTGATGTTCAGATTCATAGTGTTAGAAAATTTGAAATTTATTAGCTAAGACATATACTTCATTAGAATTACAAGCCAGCTCTAAGTCTTTTGCTTGCATAACCATTGCAAACTTAGGGCTCACTGCATTAGAGAGAAGCCAAGTGAGAATGGAAGTGAATAATACAGGAAAAGGACAATCCCCAGCTGGCTAAGAATGGCTGCACTACCACTTGTGTAGTGTACATGGCATGGAGAAGTATGCCTATACACAATGCCACAAAAATAAATATTACAAATAAACAGATAAAGCAGCAAGAGCAGCTCAGGCAAAGGTGCTGGCAAGCCAAGACAGGTCTGGATCCGGGCGAGTCCTGAGGCCTTTTAACTTAACACATACCTTGATCTGTTTCTAGCAATGGCAACTCTGTATTAAAGGGCATCCCAAGCTGCAGCGAGTTAAGCT
Source organism: Pseudorectes ferrugineus (assembly GCA_008033365.1). NCBI lineage: Eukaryota > Metazoa > Chordata > Aves > Passeriformes > Pseudorectes > Pseudorectes ferrugineus. Next base: position 34,931 of record QWTY01014791.1, read on the forward strand.
AAGTAACGCAGCACAGAGATGGACCAGAAATGCAGATTTCAGAGGCAGGTGCACACTGCAGAAATCAAGGAGCAACAGCAAAAGACAATGTCCAGTCCAGGAACAATGGTGCCTCTGAGGATGTGAGAAACAGGGATACTAGGTGGTCAGTAGCATGCAGGGAATAGCAGCACAGACAGTGCCTGGAGGCAGACTTCCAGAGATCTCCAATATGCTCCATGATCAGCATTTGAACACCATGGACACCTGCACACTAAGGGTCACCCGACACTGGCAAGCTCTTAGCTGCCACGTACACTCCTGTCTTCTTAAATCAGCTGCACTGCAGTCCTGGTGATCTCGACAAGCATTAGCAATGGGCTAAAAGAAAGCCTAAAGATGAGGATTTTCAGTAAAAGGTTTTGGAAAGTCCATGCGCAGGCAACAGAATCACCACAAGAAAGGCAGCTGCAGATGTCACTGCAGTATCAGAGCTCCTGCCAGGTATGGATGCAGGAACTCAGTCCTATCACAGATCACAACACACGCACACCTATGGGTCCGTGGCTGGCCCTACTGCTGATGCACAAATTACATGAGATTATAGCATTTTTTATTTTAGGAAAATTAAACTTCAGGATCAGAACACCTGAAAAAAAGCTGGATATATATTCAGAATGATAAGTATTGAAATGCTGAGCACAAGGAGGTCTTGAGGTCTTCCACATCTAACACTGATAATGTCAGCAGGATTCCTGCTGGACACAAAGCGTCAGAGCGATGAAAAAAATCCTGAAATGAAATGACATTAAGGGAATTATCCAACAATTTCTAGGAAAGCCAACTGTTTTCTTAAAAATTGCTGAGTACATTAACTCTAACTTTATGAACCCTTAAAAAAATTAACATATAACATTTCCCTCCCATACATATGGGAAACCTTATGGATTTGCTACTAAGCACCAACTTTAGTGGCTTAGCTGAATTAACAAGGACTACATTTGTTACATCCATTGACAACTGGAAGCTGTAAAAAGTTGCAGCACCTTAGGTCCAAGAGAAAATTCAAAATAATCTGACCTAAGTAATGACACATCTGACAAAATGCAATGGAATTGCCTATGGGGGGTCAGGATGTTGCAAAGAGGCTGCCAAGACTGGTAAAAGCTGAGGACTATCATCTGTTCCTACTCTTTCATGTGGGATCAAATGAGGCTGGGACAAAGAGATTCCAAAATATCAAAAGCGACTTCAGGTCCCTCAGAAAGAAGTTGAAAGGATCTGGAGCACAGATAGTGTTCTCTTCTACCCTCCTGGTAGGGGACTGGGACTCAGGTAGAGTGAAATGAGTGGATGGGTTGAATGACTGGCTGCATGGCAGTGCCATGATTAGGACTTTGGGTCTGTGATCTGGGATGTGCCTTGGAGAGACGGGGCATGTTGGCACCAGGTGGGGTGCACCTGACCAAGCAGGGTAAGAGTGTTCTGGGGAGCAAGTGTGCAGAACTTATGGCTGAGCTTTAAACTAGATTTAGTGGGGCAAAAGGATGCTCTAGCAGGTGTCAGGGAGGAAACAGGAAACAACAGGACTTTAGGGAACAGCAGAGAAATACCTGTAAATCTTTCCAAAGGAGTTGTAGAGGGCCCCTCCCAAAGGCTGAAGTGGCCAATGGCTCGGCTGAAGTGCCTCCACCCCAGTGCACACAGCATGGATAACGAGTAAGAGGAGCTGAAAACCTTTATGCGATTAGCAAACTGTAACGCAATTGCTATCATGGTGAGACAAGTTACAGAACTGGACACTGTAATTAAGGGTACACACTTTTCAGAAGAGATAGGGAAGGAAGAACAGGGGTGTTGCCCTCTGTGTCAAGGAAGGGATAGATTGTGAAGAGCTGTGCCTGGGAAACAGCCATGGACAGGTTGAGAGCCTGTGGCTAAAAATCAACGATAGGACCAAGAAAGGACACCCGGTGCTGGAGGTTACCACCGGCCGCTGATCAGGAGGAGCCTGGTGATGAGGCCTCCTTGCTTTGGCTGCAGGGCACATCATCCTCACCACCTCTCACCCTGATGCGGGGGTTCAACCACCCGGACATCTGCTGGGAGAGCAGTACAGCCAGCTGTCAGCAATCCAGGACACTCCTGGAGTGTGCAGAGGACAACTTCCTGCTCCAGGTGTTGGACAGGCCAGCTGAGGAGAAGCATTACTGGGCCTGGTGCTCACTGATGCAGATGACCTCCATTAGAGGGGTTAAGTCTGGAGGCGGCCTGGGCTGTAGTGACCATGCCCTGGTGAAGTTTGTGATCTCATGGAGTGTGGGCCTGGCAAGGAGAAGGGTCAGGACCCTGAAGGTTAGAAGAGAAGACTT
>QWTY01014792.1:0-10124 GCA_008033365.1 Pseudorectes ferrugineus
AGCTGTGAAAACTATTTTGAAGACATAGTGTTCCTGCTAAATCCCTAAATAATCATTTAGACTACTAGAAAGATCTCCTTTTTAGCCTCAGAGGATTGTATGGTAGTACCCTTAAGCAACATGGCTGAAAACAGGCTATATATTTCATATACTGCAGGCCTGGAGCAAATATTTTCTGACACTATACAATAAATCATATTTTCTTCAACAGCAAATAACAGAACTGTACAGTACATTATATCTGCAGCAGCAACAAACAATTCATCATCTCTGACCTTTCCATAATGACAACAATTTGAAGAATAGAGACTAATTTAAATTTTTATATAATGTTTAAAATTTAAGGACTAAATCTGCTTTATACTAGATCCCTTCACACCGCTTGGGTAATAAAAAGCCTCCTTAAAGTGAACAAAAATGCAATTTCTTTTTCTCCTCAAGCTCTTACAGATCAACAGAGCATAGGTTTCTCAGAGGGCTTGGACCTAAATGCAGCTCAGGTGGATGCACCCAAGCTAATTTTTAAATGATGAAATGGTAACAAATACAGTGTAGCCTGCAGGACCTGAGAACCTTGGGTTTGTACTCTGTAGTTGGCTATGCTGTTTCAGCCACAAATCTGTGATAAAAATTATCCTCATTCTGATAGTGGGCTCCTTTTATCTGCTCACACATAATCTATATGTTGCTTTCTTTATTCCTGGGAAGGGTGGGGGACTTTCAGCTGGCAGATGAACCAGCAAATGATAAGAAACTCCCCCCGTGACATTAAACCAAAGAAACCAGAGGTCCCAATTGAAATAATACCCCTCACTGCCAGTCCTTCCTGATGCACATCACCTCTGACCTTTCTGAAAGCTTGGGTTTGAAATGCACACTGAGGCTGGTCCTCTGAAATGGCACAGATCTGGGCTCTTTCATGTCTAAGGTCTAGCTGTTTCCAAAGAAATCCCACCACCATCCCTCTACCGTCAACTGGCCTCATCTTTTACTGGAAAGAGCCTTCATCCTGAACAACAGATACGACTCATGTTCTTTGCAGAAACTGCCGGGAGGCCTCCCACAAAAATTTGTTATGAGAGAGATTTTGCAAACTTGTGGTTTTATAAAAAATTGTGTTCCTAATACAACCAGGAAAGATGAAGCAATGTACCTCAGGATGTCCATAGCTAAATGCATATTCAGGATTATCTACTGTGGGACTGGAAATATTAAAGTTGCTTCCGATCCTTAGAAATTACTTGTTCAATACTGAAGTGAAAGGGCGATGACTGCTCTGCCCCTCACTGTAAGGGCATCCAGTGCATCGTCTCACCCTGCACCTTGTTTCACTCCACAAAAGAGCCACAAGTGTATAAGGGAGCAATCTGTGCCTTTTAGAACAGATTTGAAACTGTCTGATACTTTAGTGTGGTTTGAGGTCGAATGAGATGATTCCTACCATTAAAACAGAAAGAAATACTTCTGGCAGCCTGAATGAATTAATATTTTTCATGTGTCTTTTTAAGTCATCACCTCAGGATATTTTATGGATGCTCTGTACAGATGGTGATACACATGGCCCTACCTCGATTAGCTCAAATTCTTTCAAGTACTCTACACAAATAATGCCCAAAATGCATCTGATGTCTGTAGCCTTTTCTCTAATGAAAGCTCGAATGCCCCTACTCCTCATTGTTGTACGTGTCCTTGTGCAAAAGTTAGTTTCTTTGACTGCTATAGAAATAACCCCAGATACTGAAGCCAAATATTTAATTGTCTTTATTGTTGCAAGAAAACAGAGATCAAACCCACAGTTATTCAGAGAACTTTGCCGCACAGAACATTCAAAAAAGAGAGAGGAAAAAAGTCATCCTTGATTATTGTATCTGTAAAATTATTTGGAATGTATACTGTATAATTAAGACTGCTTATCAGCTTAAATTTCTTGGCTTTGCTTTTTGAGAATACTGTCTTCTGTGGACATGAGGTTACTGAAACTGTACACTAGTGAGGCAACAAAACAAAACAGATGGTGCATTAATAATGGAAGTATTAGAAAAAGGGTACTCTTCCAGATTTCAATGTATTCATTAATACATTTTAGACAATTTAATTGCTTCCTGAAACACTAATTGAAAGAGTTTCATTTGCAAAAACCTAGTCCTGGTAATACAAACTAGGCACAGTGCCACAAAGAGCTTGAATGCTATAACAAGGAAATGAATAGAAGGGTTTGGTGTTTTTAATATGTGTATGCTTATTTCTTTTAATGAAACCTTTACAAAAGCATCCAAAGCATCAGAAAAAGAACGATTTACAAAGAGAAGCCAGGTTTAAGAAGCACTGAATGTTTAGAACATGTGAAGAGTATTTTTGTTTTTTTAAAGTCAGCCCATGTCAAAGGAATGTGAGTTGGATTTATTGAGCAGAAAAGTCTAATGCAATTTAATTTTATCAACATTGCACACTCCAAGACTTGGCATATCTATCAATCGAAGTAGAGGATACCTTAAAAACATTTTCTTCTGAAGATGTCTGCTTAAACTGCTTCAGTTTCTCTTCTAAATACCAATGGGAAGGTAAGTTTTGCCTGGTTTTGAACCTCCTCACCTGTTGCATGTTGGAAAATTTGAGTCAAACTTTACTGTGATCAGTCTCTTATGCATCTCCAGGAGACTGGAGATGAAGAGCAGACAGAAAGGCAGAAGAAAACAAACTAAATGCGCTAAAAAAAAAAAAGCCCTGCAGTCTGTCAAAGAGAATATATAAAGCAAAAGACCAACAAACATACAGAGAAACCTGAAGGAAAAGATCAATAATAAAGAGAGAAAAAAATCCAAACAGAAGAAAACATAGTTTCCAGAGCAGCTACTTTTCAAAGTCATGCGGGGATGGGCACAGTCAAATGATGCAGAAGGTGGTATAAAGTAGCTTCTCTTTAGGGGCTGTTTCGACAGTTGCCCACAAGAAGTGTAATTCCCTCTCATACCATACTGGGGTGTAATTTTAATTCCCAGTTACCAAGGATCAATGGCTACTGGAATCTCACCTGTCTAGTTGGAAGAACGTTAAATAATTCTTTAGAAGTTTCACCTGTATCAGCAGCTGGAGGATAAGCACAGTCAGGCCTAGGCCAGGCATGCTGCACAGGATGCACCTGAGCTGAACGGAGGCGTTACAATCTGAACATCACTCTGCCCTATGTGGGAAATAACTGCTCCCTTAGACCTGCCTGCTAAACTATGGTTATGTAAAAATAATGCAAAAAAACCCATCATTGGGTTTTCACTTAGAACATTTTAATGAAGGGTAGCCAGATATGAAGGTTTCTTTCTAACAGATTTCATGAGTGATTGTCTTTGTTGAAGAAGTAAGGGAAAACTGAGAAAAATATAGGAATATTTTTCTCTTATCTTGACTCATCTATGCTCAAAAACACGTCTAAATGCAGACTCATCCTTCAATAGACCCTGCCCCCTCACTGATTTTGTGTTAATATAATGACATTGGTTAGCTGTGGGACTTTTCCTAATTATGTAATTACAAGGGAACAACTCTTTTTATGGATGTCATTATATCATTGCAAAAGTGCCTCATGTTATAACAGATGACAGAACTATATGAAAAGGCAAGAGAGGACCTGGACTTACATAGTATACCCTGCTAGGTGGTATCTCTCCCCTCAAATATCACAAGATATTTGTGAAAACCTTAGAAAAAGCGTTTCTTGCTCAAGAAAACCACTTCTTACATCCTAAATAGTCATACACATTTGACTATATAATAGTGATATTTGTATATATGATATAAAGATTCCTTACATCAAATTTTCTTTTTGTCCTGGAGTAGCACTCAAAATCAACATATAAAATTATTTGTGAAAGATATTATTCTAAAGTATTGCTGAAATAGAAAATAACAAAATTGTTGTTACATGTTGCTGAAGAAAATGAAACATTTTTGGTTTCTTAAGTTGAGTGGCTTTGGCATGCTATATGAGTTCTAATCAATGGAGTAGAAGACTTCTTTTTTCTTTTCAGTTTTTTAGAAATCAGGAAGGGGAATTTTCTACACATCAAAAAATACAGTATGTATAAAAAATTTAGGCTAGACCTGAAAGAGAATGAAGATGTCACACATCTAAATTTCAACATTCACAAAATCCCTGTGGTAGCTCAAATAGGAACTGCTTAGTATCACACTGATTTAGGAAAAAACAAACAAAAAATGATCACACGTAAATCCCCCACCTCAATAAGGGCAATACCCCAAAATACTTGAATTTATGCTGACCAATTTTAAGAGATTTAGCCTAATTCATTTTGAAATATCTCTGAGGTTTGCAAAAAGTTAAAGATCTAGCTCTACTTTTTCATTTGAAGGAGTCATTTTTTCCAGATTTGTTTTCATCTACCAGGATTATCATCTGTAAGTAAATCAAGGTAGAGAGACTGAGTCATTAAAACCTGCACCATGGTTTAATTGCCCACAGTAGGCTACAAAATTACTGGCAATTTTAATATTTAATATCCGATTTTGTATCTATAGAAGCTAAGGGCTTATCTACCTCATCTAGAAGAAATTACAAAACTAATACAAAAACATGTCTATGCCCTCCAGAGCATTAGTAGCAGCTTGTTTTATGAATCATTACCATCCTTTCCAAATTACCAAGAAAGAAGCAGTACACTGTTTGACAAATGCAGCATTTTAAAATCACGATGAAGAAATATAAAAGTTTAACTGTAAACAATTTTTTTTTCCCTAGGTTCCTCAAGGACATTTGCTAGAGTTACATTTACAGTGAAGTCAAATCCTATTTGAACCAGAAAATCTATTCCAAAGCAATGGCTTGTCCTTGCTGTCTTGGAGCTGTCTCCATACGTGCTAAAAGCCAGCTAAACTGTGTTTTGGTTGTTTTTTGTTTGGTCGTTTGTTTGTTTGTTTTTTACAGAGTATTGCAAAGTGTGGGGAATGTGGACTATTGCCAATGGCCACATTTCATCTCAATATGCCAAATCCCAGTTAAGGGCCTCTCTTGGCTACTTAATTTGTAGGCATGGTCCCCGGAGTCTGTCTAAGTGCCAAGTCTGATGTTTGTGTGAAATGCCTTAAACCAGGCAAATAAATAAAGTATTTTGTATTCTAGCTCTTAAACTAAGCAAATGGAATGTGTTGGCTCATAATAGTTCTAGTAACATGTGGAAGTTGTCTGCTGGTTGTTAGATAAATGATAAGAGATGAGGAGACCTCTGAGGAAGGCTGCAGAAATGTGGAGGTAATAAACTGCTTGCCTAACATTGTTTTAGATAATGAGAGAGTAGAAGAAGAGATGAATAAGAACAAAAAGCTGCCTGCATTCAGAGTGCCTCCACGTAGTTAAAGATACTAAAAATATTTCTGTAGTAGAGCTGGTGAATAAAAGGTATGTTTTCTGAATGTCATCATTATCTGAGGAGGTCTCAGTGCACCCCATATGTGAGTAGAACACCGTGGTAAGCTAAAACAAAATGGAAGAAATGGAAATTACATTTCATAATGACACTTCAAATGAAAAGAAAGAGAAAGGATATTTTAGCATTCCCTAGCATTGTAAAGTTGAACCGTGTAATTCCTGATTGTTACTACTGACCTTCAGACACTAAAACTAGGTCAGTATGTGTTTGGAAAGATAGGAAAACTTTCATGAAATGGCAGAGTTGCATGTACAAAAGAAAATGATAAAAGTTTAAACTGCAGAAAGTATTATAACTAACTATTTAACGTGCACATTTAAATATATTCGCATAAAAATAAATTAGAATAAAGAAATAAGGTCAACAAAAAAGGCTCAGGTTATTATTAACACCAAATAAAGTTCTATTATCTGTGGATTGCTTAGTTTATGATCTTTCCTCTTCTGCATGAAGTCTGCCATTCCTATCCATATCTTTGCTACTTGGATTACTGTGACATACCCTAATTTTTGGGGGCTTTTTAGCAATGCAGAAAATGTGTCCTTCTGACTGAAAACTTGGGATCCTGCTTCTGATGGTATGAACTAGCTTTCTTTGAATTTCTGCCTTTTGTTCACATTCACCTAATCTCTCATAAAGCAGGAGTTTAATTTAGATTTCATTTTGTAGACGTTTTATGTGGATGGTAGTGAATTAAAAAACCTAAACAAAACAATTTTAAAAACCCCTTAAAATAATGAAAGATAATTGGTGGGTTGGATTCATTGAAGAATTGGGTTAACCCCAGCTGAAAGCAACCATTTGCTCACCCTTCCAGCCAGTGCCAAAATCCGAGTTATCATCACCACTTTGGTCAAAAATCCAGAAGACAGAACCATGCAAAATGCTATGAAGAAAATTAACTCCACCTCAGCCACACCCAGCAGAGTTGAGCATAAAGAGCTGATTTACTTTGCATTGTCTTTGTGCCTGCTAGTCTGTCTGTAGTGATGATAGTTGGTTGCTCCACTGAAAAAATTATACTTTTTTTTTGTTTTTAGTAAAATGAGAAATTTGATTGGCTCAAATTAAAATTAGGGATTAAAACACTAGGAAAAAAAGATCTTTGTTTAACAGTTAATCAAAAGTTTCCTCTTTCTAATCCTCTGTTGAGGTTTTGTCATTGTAATTAATAAATGGGAAATGACTGAGTGACATATATTGTTGGCCCTCCTTAGCCTTTTGAAGTGTTAATGGATCAATTTGGCTTTTCACATTTCTTTTTATTGTGAACCTAGTTTTGAAGAGGTAGAAAGTTTTGATAACAGTTTTAGTAATTTTTGAATTAAAATACTTTTATTCTAAAAAGGAAAATGTTGACAGTGTTAATAACTTGAAAGATATTAACTTAATTTTTAAAAAGAGGACAATTGAGACAGAGAAAAGGTTTAACTCAGAAACACTGCCTGGATTTAATGGCATTTTAAATATAACTGTAACTTTGAGGATAACAAAAAGCCACAGTATTTGAAAGACCATATAAAGTGTTGCAAGAATCCAAGAATGTGATATCTCAGACAATTCAGGGTTTTTTCAAATATCTTCAGAGAAATTTTGCTTGCGAATATGAAACAGATTAAATTGCAGTCTAAAGCTGATAGCCTTTTTTGGCTGATAACACATAAATAATTTTGCATTTGTGGTAAGTCGTTTGTGGATACCTTATTTTAATTTAGGTAGAACATAATGATACAGTTTAAAACTGTCATATATGGAGATATAGGCACCAGTATAGACAGGCAGGTATTTCATATAGGAAACCTCCATTGTTCTCTCACTCACAGCAGAGCAGGGTGACACAGGTTACAGCCAAGAGCTGGGGTAAAAGGCTCTTGAACCACAGCCTCCAGCAAATTCTGCAGTCATGGGTGATGATGTTTAATGATGAACTGGCTCAGAGCAAACATCTCACCCAAAAATAAAATATTCCACATAGAAAATTTTGTTTCGCTGGTAATTTCTGGTTTTCATTTTGTTATTTTCTTTCATGCAAAAATGAACAAAAAGGATTAAGTGCTGTTACAATGGAATTTTCTCCAGGAAAGGTATTCTTATTTTACTTAACTCTGCCTGGTTATGTTTGTAAAAAAACCCCACTTGTCAAACAAGTTGAATATTCTCCCTATTCTTCTCCTTCCTCCTCTTTGTATATTGAGGTTTCCCCACAGCTAACAGAATAAAAATTATGATTTGATTCACTCTGTCATATGCTTTGCTTTACAAAATATCTATTTACTGTACTTAGATTTCTATTTATTGAGCATACAGATGTTTACTGTATCATCTGTGACAATCAGCACTAGTTTTTTCTCTATTTCAGGCATTATTAAAATACTCTGAACACTGGGATGCCAGAATTGAGCAGTAGTTAAAGATATTAGTTTATTCTGTAGTCCTATAGCCTGTTGGGGTTTTCTCCTGGTAAATTATTGGTTATTTCAGGAATATGGATATGAATACTACTCTTGTTATCCCCTTTTATTTTGGTGTCACTGGCTGTCTGACATTTGTACTGCTTTAATTTCCTTCCTTATGTTCTGGATTTATCTGTCAGTTGCTGTGATTTCTTTCACTGGGTGAGGATGTCTTTGGAGTCCTGGCTCTTGGAACTTGGGACTCCAAGACCTCTTTCTATTTCAGGCTGTTTCCTCGCTGCAGTTTCCCATCTCCCTGTGTGCAGGAGCTGTCCATGGACAAATCACTTGGTTTAGAGCTGCAGTGATGAGCTGCCCAAAGCTGGATGAGGCAATGAATGTACACAACTGCAAGGAACCACTTTCAATGATCTAGGTGATTTCTTCCAGTCCCAGGCTTCAGTTTTCCAAGACAGTATTTTAGTTCTTCATTTTTTGCTATCAGCTTTTAAACAGACATTTCTTTAGTATCATTCTTTCTTCTCTTGCACTCTGCTTATCACTATCCCAGAGATTTGTTGCTTTTCAGCAGCTACTGGCCCTGCCTGTTGCATAATACATTAAATAGTAGGAAATTCTGTCCCTAGGAAATTTTTTTGGGGGGAAAAGCAGCCATTTATTTTAAAAATGACAATTAACAATAATTGGATATTTTTTCCCTCACTTTTCCTTTTCTCTTTCTCCTGAAACTAGCAGAAAGTCAAAAAGCAGTTCTCTGTGAAACTCTTATCAAATAAATGAGTTTTACTTTCAGAGCTGGAAAGACTTGGAGCCATACAGACCTAGAGCACGAGCATGGTATTTAATCTGAATTGTAGCACTGAGAACATTCTGTTCTATATTATAATTTTCCTGGTTTTGACCAGACTTCTACATATAGGTGGACAGCAGCCACCTTGGAAGTTGAGGAGCGGGGTTTTTCTCCTCTCTCTCTCTGCTTATTTTCTGCTACTCAGAGCTAGTTTTACCTGTTCTCCACAGTTACAAAATCATCTTAAATTATATTGTTTCCGAAAAGACATTTTAAATGTTTGCACCATACAAAAGTCTCCTCAGGACACTGATGAAACAAGAAGTTGTTCTCAATAAATTTTTTTTTTCTTTTTCCTGAAGTATAATAAGTTTTGAACACACATAGTCCAACAATTGCACATAACTAAAAAAACCTAAACAAACAAAAAAAGAACCAATAAAGAATGCAAACTTCCATTGCAAATTTTTATATTTGTAAAATAAAGCACGTGACTGATTTACAAGGGGCTTAACTTTATTAATGCTCTACTAGTTGAGACTGAAATCAGCATTTTTTGCTATGTTAATAATTTAGGAACATTCATTTCTAAAGGAAAATAATGATGAAATTTGAAAAAGCAACAATAAATGCAGAACAATAATTCCTGGTTTTCATAAGCTTTCTCTTTACTGACTAAAAGACAATTTATAGTCACAGATTGATGTTGGATGCTGAAGTATTTGCTTTAAGATAGACTAATAAATTGGGAATCTGTGGCCTCGTTCAACCTAGTGGTATCCCTGGCTGAAGGACGCCCCTAGGAAATGTCAGTCTTTATCTATGCATACAGGGCAATAAAAATATGCAATTTGATGTTCCTAAAATTTTTTATAACATGGAACCTGTGTGGTGTAATATATGTAATCTAATCCATTACCACAAAAATATATTTTAAATTGATATATTCAAAATAATTAATAGAAAATCTGTAAGGTACTTGCTGATGACAGTTGTATGAGCTCTCAGCAACTAGAAACTAAAAAAGATCTGAAACCTTGAGAAAATAAAAAATCAATTGAAATTTAAGGAAAAAGGTCAATAAGATCAATACCTAGACCAAGCTTGCCTGATCTTAGCTATTCTTCCATTATTTTAATCAGAACTCAGTTCTAAAAGATGCTGTTATTCCTGTGATTCTGCAAATCATAGCCATAGACATAGCTACAACAGCAAGGGAGTAATCCTCCCGAGTATAACTGAACTAAATGCTTAATATTGAACCCCTTGGGATGGATCCAGAAGTATGAATATATATATATGTGTGTGTGTGTGTGTGTGTGTGTACGTTTTGCAAAAAGAGTGGAAGAATCTTAGTAGGAACTGAGTGTCTAAATAAATAAATAACTCCTATTCTTGACACTAATTTGTGTTGTGACTTATTAGGTATCTCCTTTTCTTTTTCTCTTTTTCTTTTTCTTTTTCTTTTTCTTTTTCTTTTTC
>QWTY01014794.1:0-14544 GCA_008033365.1 Pseudorectes ferrugineus
ACTGACTTCTCATGCTTTGCTTCAAGACATGTTAGTGGGACACTCTGGAGAAGGCTGAATGTTGGCAGCCTGGTCTGTGCATCAAGGCCAAGGGTGACTGTAGGCCCTCCATTCTTTAGTGCCTGTGAGCATTAAAGCCAACAAGAAACTTCAGGGTATAAAGCCTTTTCTTTTTTTTTTTTTTTAATAGCTCAAGTAACTGTAAGAAGATTTGGGTCCAGCCTCTCAAGAGCACATATCCTCTTGTTGGTAGTCTCATGTACATCTACTGGGGCAAGAGTAACTTTGTAATGTCTGCTACTTAAAAGAACAGCAATTACAAAAAGAACTAGCCACTAACAACAGTGTTTTTACTTTTATCTTTAAACAACAGATGGTGTTAATCTGGAGCTTTGCATTCCTAAAAGTGCTGGATACATGAAAATACGTGCTTCCAGCAAGACCCTGAAACACAATGTATTGGTGGGGAAAACAGTCAAAATGAGTGATCAGTGCAAAATATGCCTGCTGTCAAACAGACTTTGCGTGAAATACTTATCTTTTCACAAGGCAAGATGTCACCCAGATGACATTTGTGGGCCTCATTCTGTTTTCAGTCACAATGGCTAAATCAGGAGTGGTTTGTGTGAGTCTCCCAAATCTGGAGTAGCTTCTAGTGACTGATACGCTTTATGACAGGATAAGACTTATAAGATCACAGTTGTGTTCACACGCCAATTTTGCACGGGAATAAATATGCAGCCGTCTGCAAGTAGGTCACATTTCAGCAGAGTTACTTCAGATTTACTTCACTGTTACCAAGATCAGAATCAGTGACTGCCTGGGATGAAAAGTTAAGGTGACACTGAGGCAATTTCTTTTGTAATTCATGTGGGGAAAGCTAAAATAAATAACACGAAAGGCCCCCACGTTATTAGCTAGTGTGTTTGAAAGAATCCTGCCATTGTGTTTTATCTTTTCTTAAATGCAAGCCAGAACATTTAAGATTTAATTATTTAGAGAAAGGGGGAGGGGAAGTGTGCCTTTTGAAGAAAGTTCCACAGGTTTCCAAACACTTCAACATTTCATCATGGCAATCAGCCAGATGCCAAACAAAATGCGGCTTTCCACCAGGGATCTGACAGGTGGCCTTTCCAAAGTTTACACACTGAAGTGAGAGCTGATGTTCTGCTGCTTATTTTTCTGCCTTTTAAGTTATTCCTTTATTGAAGCCAGACTGCAGACATCTTTCCATGTAACCAAAGATAAGATCTTTCCCCGAATATTTGGGGATTTTAGTATGCTTATATATTATCCATATCTACTCAGGGGATTATTATTCACACGTTCAAATGAAGAAATGTTGGGCTGGCAAGGAGGAAAAACACATATGTATGCAGGCAAAAGATAAGCTATTTGAAGCTTCACTGATAACACAAAGCCAGATACTACTGAGGTACAACACAGGGAAAAATCCCAGCTTTCCCTCGAGGTATTTCCCCTGTCTCTGGCTGTGGAGAAGGCTGGCACCCCAGCCTCACTCATCCCCTGGCTTATTCTCTGGAGCATCTCCACCCAGCTGCATCTGCCTGGGGCTCTCCACCTGCCACCGCCTTCAGGGAGAAATAAATGCAATCTGTGGCTGCACTGCATTTCCCTTTATCCTGTCTTTCTCTCTGTTGTCTCAGGGTTTTCAAATGTCTCCTCAGAATTTTGAATGCTCCTGAAAATCCTCTAAATTGACGAAATATCAGGGGAGACAAAGTGCAGGGTAAAAATGGAAGTATGATAGCTCTAGGTTGTTCATCTCACTTTCCTTGCTTCCTTCAGGTATGGTTTCCCTCAAAATACACGGCAAGGTCCAGGTGAAGTGGTAAGAGAAAATAAAAATTCTTCTGTAGAAACAAATTTCTTGAAGAAACAACAGCCACGACTGATCCCATGGAATTGCTCATGACTGATAGCAAGGTTAATGAGGCTCATGTCTGACTCAGTTTAACTCAGTTCTGGGACCAGATTCTCACAGTTCACAGGAGAAAACTTGGGGTATGCCCTTGCCCTCCTTTATATCCCATTTGACCGTCATGAAGCCAAAGGAGAGGTGTGCATTAGAAAATTAAGTATGTAACCAAAATTATTAGCATTTAAGAGGGAGATTCTGGCAAAGAAAGGCCTAATTCCTAACCAAAAGTTTACCTTACTGTCAGTAAGCAGCAGCAGGGAATATTTCCTCCTGTTGTATTCATGTTTCGATACTGCATTTCACCATAGCTTTTGAGTAGTTTCTGAAAGCTTCCCATGCGACTAAGATTTGGCCCATGCCATCTGTTTGTTCACCATTCCTCAGGGAAGACAGGCACGAGCAGTGAAGTTCATTGGGTTGTATTTTTTTTTGAGGGGTTACTTTAAATTGTGGTTATGTGTGTTGATATATATCTATACTACAGAAGACAAGGCTGAAGAAGTCACTTTGCACTTGCAGCAGGCAGGCAGACAGTGCTAAGTCTGTGCAGGACCTCAGTTGCTGGGGGAGTTTATTCCTCTGGCTGAAAGCAGCACATGTAACCCTTAGTTTTATGGAAAAGAGTCCTCTTCTGCCAAATGGGCAAGATTGTAGCCCATAGCACTTCTCTTATATACAAGAATGTGTGTGTATATATGATAGAAGTCTAGACATCAGGCAGGAGTCCTTGAAAATTATGTCTGTGTTGGAGTTGTTTTACTATGCCAGAAAGCTGTAAAGGGACCTTTCCAATTAAACAAATAAAAACCAAAATATATGAGTAAGTATGCCAATGGAGAAATTTACTGTATGCTATGAGTATTTCGTGCAGAGACAAATCATAGAACAAAGTTCTCTGTCCTTTGTGCAGGGGAAATGAAAATATGGTACAATCATGCTGAATTGTCCATCCTTGGTCATAATATTCATGTTTTGACCAGTCCTTCACATCCAGCCCATTGTTTTCCAGAAATCAAAGGAGGGTACCAATGAATCTATCTGCAGATTTAAGAAAGGGGAAGTACACTTCAGCATCACATTTTTGTTTAAGATCTCAGTTTCCATCCATTCATGACAATAACAACCATGGGTTTCAGTTGTGCAGTTCAAGCACATTGCAAAATAAGCATAAAGTTATTTACAATTGTTAGCAACATTCCACAATACTTAGAGCAGTCAGAGAAATGCTTGAACTCCTTTGTGAGTAGTAAATAAGCCAATATGGTCTTGTCATCTCTCCTCCCACTCCACACCCTTAAGAACACCAAAAAAAAGAGAGAGAGAGAGAGAGAAGAAATATAATAGAAGTAACTCAACAAAGCAGGCAATTCCTTAGGAATTTTGTTGTATTCAAAATGCCTTTGAAATTATCCAGCAACTAAACCACAGGCTCCCTCATCCTTTTGGTCTCACAAAACAACAACATAGAGTCTTCTGTGCTCAGATGCGGTAATTACAGACAACATGCACAAAGGAAAGCAAATAGAACTATTTCAATTGCCAGAGCCAAATATGCAATTGTGCATCTATAAAGGTAATTACAAACCAAAAGATCAGTCATGGTTCTGGTTTCTTCAAATTACTGTTTTGCCCTGAAGAAAAACAATTATCACATAAGTAATCCTAATAATTTTAACATTTGTTTTGCATATCATCAAATCTGAATGAATACTTTTTTCTTTTTTTTTTTTGAAGTGTGTATTCTGAGCCAAACATTGTGTCTCTGACTAACTTCTAATTCAGGAAAGCCTTGGTCCAAAAAGCCACTGTTGGCAATGGAAACACTCCATAGAGCTTTCCACTGCTGATTCAGATATTTTTTTACTGTTCTTATCTACTTTTAAGTCACTAGTTTCTCTTGCCAAAAGCCTTTGTAAATATAAGGAGCACAAAGCTGAGAGATTCCAGAGACAGGTAAATATCAAAAGTTGACATATTGTTGCTTTTCAGCTTTACTGTTGATATATAGGAAGTTTCTTTACTTGTTGGTATTTGTGGTTAAGGACCTGGTCAATAGTTTTGTATACAGTAATCAAATACCCTTAGAACCTCCCAAATCCTTGACCCAAATCATTGGAGGATGGCATCTAGTTACCACCTTTCAGTGCAGGTTGATCCTACAGAGGATCTCTGTTTGTGTAGAGAAAAACACATGTCCTAATGCATAAGTATTTGAGCAAAATACCTCAGAGAAAACCAGCCTACTTCCATCTACAGACCTTGATGAAGAATCTCGTTAAAGAAATCAAAAACACTAATGAAATGCCTTTGCGTCAATATGATATTTGGAGTATGTTCAGCCTTTGGAAGCATTCACCATACATTCCAAACCTCTCTAAATCTATCGTGTTTTGTGCAGGGGAGAAAGAACCACAAATGAAAGCAGACCTGGCTGCTTCTAGGAGAATTAGCTCTCAGGAATCAGATCACAGCTGAAAAACAAGGAACAGAAATTAGTGTTATAACATCAGTGGGAGTGATCTTGATGAAACTTTGAAAGGTGGCCTCATTTCAGGGGCAATGAGGGGAGATCAGGTCAGACTTTTCTGCTTTTTTCCCTATGGACAAGCAAATCTCCATAGTGAACACAGCTCACACAGTCTGTCAAGGACGGGCTGTTGAGCCAATGAAGGAGCAGGCCAGGCTCATGCTTGATGCCTCGTTTGTGCTCAGCCCAGCATCCGCATGCAGATCTAAGCCAAGGGAACCAAAGCCAGCAGGGATATTCTGGCACCTTTTCCTGGCGGCCACAGTGATCTTGCATATCTATTATGTATTTTCTTTTTTTTCATACTTTACATATTTAGTCAGCTTTGTTGGCTGGTGTCTCATTTTTTGGCTTAGTTCACTATGGCTTGGCTGTACCTTTGATCACTTGGCTTGCCCAAGTCTAGTATCACTTGGTTTGTAAAGCTGCTGCAGTTTCTTAATTGGACAGTTATAGACTAGAATCCATTTATGAAAGTTTTGGGTTAGCATTTCATGCCACATATTAACTTTTTTTTTCATCCATTCATTCATTCATTCATTCAGCTTGCTGAATACAGAGCAGGAGCATATACATAAATTTGGGAAGAAGGCTGAGGAGGAAGCCTATGATCAGTAAAGGTCATGAACCCTCCTCAGAACAGCAGTACCATTAGCAACTCAGCACAGGATTTTTAAGGTGTTCTGTGACACGCATTATCTCATTTTACGATATATATTTTCCTTTCCTCTGTCATTATTGAGCTCTCTTTCCAAAGGACACACTCATACTGTCTTTCCATACCTTAGCTGTAGGCAACAGCTTTACCTGAGAGAAAGCTCTCAACAGGTCAAGCAATGCAAAGGACTTTGCATAGCAGCTGCCTATCACCCTGTCTCTAGCAAAGAGAAGCTACCAAGTACTGCTGCACCCCTCAGCCCCCTGGTTCCCACCACAGTGCAAAGAAGTCTAATTGACACAGCAGTACTCAGAATACCTGAGAAGGACAGCATGCAATCACAGAGGCAGGTATAGTTCCTGGCCTGGGGAACATGCAGACTAGAAAGGATCACTTCTTATTTCTACCTCCTTCCTTTCTCCTTTCTCAAAACCCTTTTGTTTGACCTTCCTATTTCTGCCTTCATATCCCCCTTTCCTGTGCCAGTCTTCCAGCTCTTGCCTTCTTCAGCTGTGCTTCCTCTCTCCTTCTTGGTCATTTCCACCTCCATCCCTGCCTGCCTGGCCCTAGTCCCCTCAGGCAGATGGAGGAGGGGAGAGGAGGAGGATGAAGGCATCTGTGAAGATTTTCAAGCCACAACATTGGGCTGCTTGCCAGCTCACAAGAGGCGCTCCTTGTGCTCATCAGCAAAGTCAAATGTAATGCAGGTCAAGTAAGGAGAAGAGTCCTCTTCTCACTAAGAATCTCGTGAATGTATTGCAAAAATGCTTGAAAGGACCAGTGCTTTCTCCTGCTCTGTTGTGTGCGCTGTGGTGAAATCTTTCTCGACCGAAAAAGTGCAGAAGCAGCACAAGAGTGAATGCCTCCTCCCTCACTGCCCCCAAAGTGTTTCAAAGCCTCTTCAGGACTGTTGTCATGCTAGCAAATGCAAGCGCACGCCATGGGCACATTCCACAGGCCAGGCTGCCTCTCACAATTTCCTCTGTGTGGATTTGGGGACTGAGCAGAGGGTACTTTAACTTGACACTGTTGTTTCAGCCCCAAGCAAGCGGACGATTCCTGAGGCAGCTGCAGGGAGTAGTTGGTGTGTGAGCAGTCACCAGCAAAGCCCTGGCTGCTGTTAAGGCACTGAGTCAGGGAGGGCTTTCTGCAGCAGCAAACAGGCTGTGGGGCATTGCAGGAGTACTCTCTGACCCAGGAAAAGGACTGCATGGCTTTTTCTTTCAATGGCAAGTGAGATGTGGTCACAGGCAGAATAAAACCAAGAAAAAAAGCTTGACAAATAGCCTAGTGGCTCGTGGAAGAGCTGATTATACAGAAGCTGCTGTTCTACCTCGTGTAGTTGGGGAGACCTACCATAAGAGAAGCCCCACTGCCTTTCCTCCACTGGAACTAGGGCTTGATCCTGCCCACCCTGGAGAAACAGCAGGCAACTTGTAGCAGAAACTCCTCAGCTCTGCTCCCACAGCAGTATGGCTTTGCTCTAGCCTCAATTCAAGATCCAGCAGGAAAGGCCTCTCTGTAGCTCCCGGTGGGCAAAAGCTTTCATTACTGAGGCCAGATGCTGGTTTAGGATATGGGCAGAATTACATGATGACATCCCTTTCTTCTCTAGGAGTTTGATGGTGGTTTAACACACACGGGCACACCAAAAAATGTCTAATATGTGCAGGCTTTAGCAGGAACGAGTTGTCTTCCACTCCCTGCTTGGGGTCACACTGCATTGTCCCACAGTCTGCACTCACCCAGATCTTCACTGTTTTACAGGCACTTCCCATATTCAGTGTATGATTGCAAAGAAGCTTTCCCCTCCATTCTTACACAACTCCTCTTGAGGTAAACCAGTGGCAAAATCAGGAAAAGGAGCTTAAGCCATTAATAAACGGCTCTCCTTTGCACCTGCCTGGGGACTCCTTGTCGCTCCATACCGCAACATAAGAGCACATTTTCATTTGTGCCACAGCCAAGGAATGAGCCCCGTTCTAATAAGCAGGCACACAGGAGGAGCCACGGTGTTGCTGTGCCTTTTATTCTTTGCACTCTGCGACTCAGTAGAGGTTTGGAGGTGGGAATGGGACTGCAAGGTGTAAGGTGATTTACAAATGGAATATGATAGTATTCCTGGTTCCTGTGTTAATATGTAATGTTATTTCTTCAAGATGTGTGGTCATAACTGGGAGTTATTGAGGGGAGCTCAGGGCTTAGAAGATTAAATTTGAATTTGCAGCCTTTTATTTTTGGAGCATTTTTTTTAAAAAATGACTCTGCCATTCTGCCAGCAGCCTTTTTGCCTACCATGCTGATCAAAGCCCTCGGCTGTGCCATAATCAGAATGACAATAACAGATCTGTTTGAAACCATCCACGTGTCGTCTTGTACAGAACAGCAGTGTTGAAAGATGTTTGCGTAAGGATGAAATAACTGACTAAGAATGGTTACATTACTCTTCGACCACAGGTTGCATTTGTTGCTTTGCATGCAAAAACTCTGCCCAGAAAAAGAAGTATTGAGGCAACTGTGCCTCCACTCAAAAGCTGTCAACTGGAAAGACATAGCAGTTCATGTTCAAGACCACTAGCATTTCTCTGATGGTTGCTGAGCTCAGATGAGCAGTGTAATGGAAGGAGAAGGACTATCCAGATCAGTTATTATATTAAATTATATAATGCTTTTGTGTATCTCTCTCTCTGGCAATATAAGGACAGGGAAAGCGGCCTCAGAAAAATAATTATTTTTAGTATGGAACATTAAAACCACCTTCTTAAGTATATTTGGGGGAATAAATCCTATAAAAGAAACTGACAGAATTCTGCAGGAAGGCTTGGCATGAAAAAGAGGGCAGCAAAAAAGCAGCGCTATAATTGAAATTAATTTTGATGGATTTTTACTATCATACGAACAAATAAGGGAAAATTCTGACCTCAGGAGGGAATAACATGGAGGAAACTGCCTACCTTATTTTAAGGTAAAAACAGCTATTAATTTTAAGTAGCACAGATGTCCTTCACAGTTGTGAATTTAGCACATGAGAGTACAGTGGATGAATGTTCTCTGAGACTGGACTTGCCCCCAGCACTTCTTATAGCAATTCAAGATACTAAAAAAATAAACCCATTTACTGTCTCTTCCAGAGCATAAAAGAATTGAGCATTGTTTAATAATACTGAGCAGACCGACAGCAAAATTTCACAACACAGAGAGCCGACACCATCAGGATAAAATACTGTGGCTTCTTTAAACATCATTACATTCCCATAAACTACACAAGACACTTTCCAGGGTGCTGGTCACTGGCAAGGCTATAATGAAAAAGATGAATAGAGCCTATAGTTTGGATGTCCTTTGAGCTCAAGAATTATATGAAATGGGAATGGAGAAGGAACAAACTGACACGGAGCTTCCACAAAACATGAGTTCATTCTAGGGAAGATCATACTCTGCCTGAATGTCCTCTCTAATTGCTCACAGCTACACAGCCCACTGGCAAAATGGGTAGTGTTGGCACTGGTAATAATTAACCAGCTGATTCATAGACACTTAAGTGATCAAAAATGGGCCTAAATCAGCCAGCTGGCTTAACTTGGTAGTGGAAATTGCATCAGTGGAAAAATCTATATGCTGCCTTGTTGTGGTTTAACCCCAGCTATCAACTAAGTGCCATGCAGCTGCTGGCTCCCACACACCCACCTCCCAGTGGGGAGTAGGATGGGAAAAAAAGTAAAACTTGTGAGTTGAGGTAAGAACAGTTTAATAATTCAAACAAAATAAAATATACTAATAATACTAGTGATAATAGTAAGAACAATAATAGCTGTAATGAAAGAGAGAGAGAAAGGATAAAACCCAAGAAAGACAAATGATGCACAACACGGTTGCTCACTACCCACTGATCAACACCCAGTCCATCCCCAAGAAGTGATTGGTGGCTCCCTGCCGAATCCCCCCAGTTTATAGACTGAGCATGACATTCTCTGGTATGGAATATCTCTTTGGCTAGTCCAGGTCAGCTGTTTTGGTGATGCTACCCCCTAAATTCCCATGGCCCTGCTCACTGGCAGAGCATGAGGCACTGGAAAGTTCTTGATTTAGAGTAAGTACTACTTAGCAACATCTAAAACACCAGTGTGTTATCAACATTATTCTCATGTTAAATCCAAAACACAGCTCTGTACCAACTGCTAAGAAGAAAATTAACTCTATCACAGCCAAACCCAGGATGTTTAAGACAAATTATTAAAAAGTGGAAGTATTTTGACCATATTAGACTAACTGTGGTATGTATCACAGGATATTAGAAATGCCACTTTACTAACAGCCTTTAATTAAGTTTGGTCTGCATAGTATTCATGTAGTTATCATGTAGCCTGCTCACAGCAGGCTCACATATTATACCTGGGGGATGTGGTCAAAGATCCATGGATTCCAGTGGCTCTGAGATCAGGAGTTGAGTGTTGAAATTGAAGGAAACACAAAATTAAACTGTTTCAGGAAAACTCCCCCATAAGACACAAGAAGATCCCAACAAAATGGTACCAGTGTCACTGAAATGTAAATGCTGGTGGGTTACTGAGTTCCACTCCTATGAAGCTACAGGCCTTGAAACCAACAACCTCTTCTTAAAAGTCTCCATTTTCAAAACAGGCTTAATGTAGAAGATTATTCGAGATAACTGGATATAGCTAATCAGAGCTGCACAGCTTGCCTATTGTAAAAATTTTTCATTTTATGTCAAATGACAAGAACAAACACATATGTTGTTGGCAATGCTGCTGCAAATGTAGTCTTTTTCATTATAGCTCTGCCATTGCCAATGTAAGAGCTAAATATGTTAACAGCTTAGTTCATAGCTACTCTAAAACAACCAAAGCAAGATAAATTGCTAAAGCATTTAATTCTTTTTTTTTTTTTTTTTGTTACATAAAATATTCAGAGTTTATATACACAGGAGGACATAAGTGGAATAAGCTGGATCAGACAACGTATAGGTATTACTTGTAACATATGAAATTTAAATGAGGTAAAGTTACTCACCTTTGCTTGGAACAAGGAATGTTTGAAATGTAAGAACATCCTACAACAAAGACCAACGCTCCTAGTGAGAAATGAGATTTTTGGGAAAACACATCACCCAGCTCAAAACCAACATTTGATATTCAGTTCAGCCTGCCCTGATTTCAGCATGAGACTGGACTATCTGCTAGCTCTTTCCATGGCCCCCTCCAAGTCACGATTGAGGAACAGAGGTTCATTTAGTCTGGTTAGCTCTAGCCCTGCCATTATGTCAGCTCCTCCTGTTTTCTGGATCAATGGCAGCCTCCAGTTATTACCCAGTGGCCTCAGTCCAAGGCTGGACTTTCCAGAGGCTGAGGCATAAAAGAGCAGAAGTCTGATGCTGGTGATGAGCCAGAACACTTGGTTTCCAAATCAAGATAAAAACTGCAATCATACTTTTTTTTCCCTCCTGTGTGAAGGGTCCTGTTTTTTTGATCTGTCCAGTGTAGATCTCATCAGTAAAGGGCTTTTACACACATGTTTTCATACACTGCTGCCATTGTCCTTTGTTCCAGAGCTAAGTGTTGGCAGAATAAGCACAGTCATCATAAAATGTATTATTATGTGCAGACACACTATTGAATAAAATCAGTCTTGATCAGAACGGAACTGTCTGAACACAGCTCGGTGCTCTTTCATTCTGGGATTAATTAAGACTGAGGAAAACACTGCTGAATCCTCTTCTGGAAGACCAAATCCAAGCACTTTTTGAAGGCATATCATGAAACATTTGCTCCTACATGTTATTTCTGTGTTTCCTAGCAGAAACTCATTAGCAAGTCACTAGTGAAGGGATTACTCATTAGCTGGTAGCAATATGGATCTGAAAACCACGTAAGAGTGCCAAAGGAGGCTTTTATCTGTATTGTGCCTGCCAGATAAAGGACAAAAGCAAAAATGATAGCAAAGGCTTGAAAGTCTTGACCTAAGTGTTGTTCTTTCAGTCAAAATAATTTTTGTGAAAAACCTCAAAAATACTTGGGGGCAGCTCTTACAGAGAATGAATGTCTAAGGTTTGCACGCAGCGAGGGCAGGTCCACAAGTAAGCAGCAGAAAGACTTCCCCAGGCTTGGCACTGCAGCAAGAACACGTGCAGATCAGATACTCCTATTGCCAGAAGTCCTTCACGTGTGCTCCGCTGCAATAATTACATGAGGTATTGCATGTGCATTTACATCTTTATAAAAAAGAAACACCCAACAGACAAACTGATGACAGATGCCCACAATGGATCCATCGGTAGTGGAGGAGCTCACGCTCATTCTGTTTTCAGACATTGTTAAAATAACACTTTTCTAAGTGTGTAGTCAGTGTCCTGATACAATATATTTGTAAAATGTTATAAAAACTCACATGGCCATATTTCTCTGGAAAGAGATTAGATACCCTTCTCCGGACTTTTTAGTATTCAGCTCAAAAGAGAGTACCTGGCCCATTTAAATTGCCATAAATCTGTCTAGATGCTTATATGACCCATTTTTGTCAGCTTAAAGCCCCTTATTTCAAAATGTTATCACAGATAAAAATTTAAAATTAAGTGACTGTATCTACATTGTTTTCATTATCAGTGCACACAATATCTTTAAATCCCTTAGTATGGATTTGTGTGCATCTTTTAAATTAAAAATTTCAGCAAATGCAGTATTCTCTCTAAGATCTTAAGATGGGCAAAAGATGAAGAAATGCTGATCCAACTAAACTTCAGCTAAACAGTTTCCTCTGGCCTTCTGGGATTGCTTATTTTTGTCATCTAGGAAGTCAGAATGTACCTTGAGAGTGATGGGGGGGAATTATGCAGAGAAGAACAAGGCGAGAGGTTAGGATTCAATTCCCATCTCAAGAAAAAACTCTCTGGTTCTATGTAGTCTTACTTGACACAAAGCTGGAGGAGACCTCTTGAGCCATGGAGTCCAAACCACAGAATCCATAGCAAAAAGCATGATATACATGCATGCCTAGTATAGCTGCTGTACAGTGAGGGTCATGTGATGGGACAAGACTTGCATCATTGCATCAGAGAGGACCTGCTGCTGCACATGCACGATCACTGTGGCTTCAGGAGATGAGTTTCAGCAATGGTGTCATTTGTCAGTGCTTTATGCAATTATGCTGAGCCCCAGCTCTCTCTGCTGCCCTCCATCAGACGAATTTCCTCAGCTGGTAAGTAGGGAAACATTATACAAAGAAACCCTGAGCAATAGTTTCATTTAAGATAGCAGTTGCTTCCCTTTTTTTACCTCTGAGCTCCACCTACCCACAGTGTAATTTCAAGGATTTCTAGGTTAAAAGCTCAGGCAATTATGACTGCTTGGTAGAGAGGCCTTCCCTCTTCATCAGAAGGCGAATGCCCAAGATCTCCTTCTTCAGGAGAGATTTTTTTTCCTGTTCACAGCAAGCAGGCAGATGTTGATTGATCTTTATCCTGGCAGCTGGTAGGTGGAGCAGACTCCTCCCAGAAGCAGGGGTAGGTGGGGGTAGCCAGCCCTCCAGCTGTGCATTTGGGCTAAGGTTTGCAGTAACTGGCCAGACTTGCAGTGAAGCTACTTTGGGGCAATATAGCAAAAAGACCATACATAAACCTGTCTGGCTCCAAGGAACAGCACAGCTGACTTTGCACCAGTCCACAATCCTTTTAATCTAGATGAGAGTGCTGCCCTAGCATGACCTACAAGCTAAAGAATTAGTTAATTTTCCCCTCTGATTAATAGCTCATGTAAAATTAGTAGGAAGGAAAAAAGATGTGCTAGTTAACCACCACATCTTTCTTGGCGGGAGGATGTAAATGTTGAAGGCAGAGATAATATTACCTCCCCTGGGCATTAGACGCTTGGTGGTTTGGAGCACATGCCTTTGATAATCAACATCAGTATCTCTTTCATGTCACTGAACAGAAAATAGGGCCTCTTCAAAGAGACTAACTCAGAAAAGAAACTGTTAAACAGGCCTGACTGGGTTGAGCAATGCTGGAAATTAAGTACCCTGGAGGGGCAGGATTAGAAGTGAGGTCAGCACTCTCAGACAGGGCAAGGGAGTGCATTAATAGCCCTCTGTACTGCCTCTGAAGTTCAGATGGTTGTCACTGAATATCCACGCAGCCCTCTCATTCTCCCCCTCCATATGCTCCTCTGTTAATTAGCATTCTGCCTTCTTGTCATAAAATACATGAATTAGCTGGTGGCCAGGAGCTTACTGGCCTAAGCTTTTGAACTGCTATGGAGTTTCAATTACACTGCCTCACCGAGAATTATTTATTTTTTTTTAATCCTGACTTTTTCATAATGTTAATCCACTAGTAGATACTTGTCCTTTATCTAAGACACCAAGGCATTCAGCAAATGCACATGAAAGAATGAGGCTTTGTTCCTTTGCCATCCGGACTCCTGTTTCATGTGTGCTTCAAATAAAGGAATTATTCCTTTCTAATGACTCAGAGTTTTCTTTGCCTTAACCCTTCTAGAGACAAATTATTAGCTGTACACTGATGACATAATTTCTCTCCTGGATGGTAACTAATACAAAATTAACCTTTCAGCAGAAGCACCGTTAGAAAAGCACATCTGTTTTTAGCCTGGGAATTTCAAAGGTTCTTAATAAAACTGGGCTTTCAGTAGCAATGTGCTTGGCTATTGAAGGTGCCTTGCAATGTTCTATCCTTCTGGACTGTCAAAGCAGCTCAAGAACTGCTGTGGAGCAAAAGTAGGGAGTCGGGGCTGGGCTTACAAGGGTATCTCTGCAGCATAACTGAGAGGCATGGCCAGGTCTCCCAGTGAGGTTTGTCTGTCCCTCCATCACTGGGCCATTTGGAGACACAGAGCCCTTGGAGCCACGTGCAGGGAATGATGCACCCTGACAGCACACCCTGTGTCAGGGAAGGCTGGCTGGCCTGAGCAGGGAGCAATGCTGGTACATTTATGCTGCTTGCTGACCCACAGCTTCGAGTCACAGAAACCGGGGGATCTTGGCAAGATACTTCATTGTAAAAATTCAAGGACACCTCTTGATGAAAACAAAAGGAAACAAGAGGTTTTGTTTAGGTGACTTAAGGTACAGTCTTTCTTTGAGTCCAGACTATTTGTCATAACCATTTTCATGTGTGGTTCTTTCTAACAAGGGGTTAGTTTCTGTCCAGTGTAAACATGTATAAACCAATTAATTACTGCCTGCTCTGGCCAGGAAACATTGTCAAGCACTTTGCTGGCAGGCCCAGTATTTAAGCACAGATAAAGCTGGTAGAGTTTGGATTCTGGAGTCAGTAGCATCTGACAGAGTTTGTCATTGTCTGCAGAGGTCTGGGCATATACTTTTTGAACCGAATGTCAGCAATTTGCTCACTTCTGAAGTTGATAAAGAAAAATGGAAACACTT
>QWTY01014795.1:6741-28236 GCA_008033365.1 Pseudorectes ferrugineus
GTACCCTTCCTTTCCTCACTACCAAGATGCCAAATTCTCCTCCTGAATGAACATCTCCAGCTCACTTTTCCACAATGTCCAACAGCATTTAGAAATCCTTTTCCAGATGCTCTTACTGGAAATGCAGACCCCACAATTACAAAAGGAGTTCTGGGATCTTAACTGTACTAGTGTGACTAATCTTTGAAAGAAGTATTTCAAAATACTTCTTCGAAATACACCGAAACATACATTCAAATTACTTGTTCTTTTTTTTTTTTTTTTTAAGTGAGCTACAGAAGGAAAAGGACGTAGAGTCACACAGTCACGTGCAGCACACACACTGCAGTTGGACAGACCTAGTTTTGACAGTACAAGACGCATGCAGAAATACATCAGTTAATACCCAAAGAGATATGAGCTTGTGTGACTAATCTCTGCTAAGAAAACTAGGCATTCAAACCCAGATTTTAAAGATAATATGTTGTAGCTGTACAGCTACACTAGAAACAGGAGACTGCTGCACCTGTACCACACAGTGCCAGTAACTGAACTAATGCTGAAAGAGTAAAATCACCCCCCTTCAGGATCTCCCATCAAGATCCAAACAAACAGGTATTTTTGCAATAACCAAGGAAACAGGACAGACTGTATCTGAAGGCAGAAGTCAGCAGGATACAAAGAGGCCTTTCTGAAAATAATGCCAAGTATTCTCTCAGATTTTTAAATGGAAACAACAAGTAGCCCATCACCCATTTCTACGCAGTTGTAACATGTTCCTGCCCAACATATCTTTCTACTGATAACTTATTACATCTTCATGTTTCTCTGCTCTATTAAAAAAAAAGCCAACCAACCAACCAACAAAATCACCTGACAGGCTCATTTGGATTTTTCAGCTTCTTAGTGTCTCCTCTTAAGAGCTACAGAAATGTAATTTACATGCTCTAAAAAAATGAGCTACTTTGAAAACTTAACTTTTTTAACAGCTCAGAGAAGATTTCTGTCATCCTTTCATTTCCAAGCAGCAGTTTGTGTAGATTTTAGTACAATCAATTCATGTCTGTGTCATGTTTCATTTTCATGCTTCATTTTACAAGCCCACTAATCAGACTAATGAGGTTGAATGTGAAGAAATCCCTTTGTTTCAAGCTGAACAGCCTCTGAAACCACAGTTATAATGGTCTTTCTTTGCTTATTCATTTCCTGTTTGCAAGTAACAGCAAAAAAAAAAAAAAAAAGGCATTACAGAGTTTTTCTGCTAAACCCTAAAGGCAGAAAGCCATCTTAGTACAACATCCCCTGTCATTTACAGGAGCTCAGGCTGTGCGTTCCTGTAAGGGAGTCACAGTGCCTTCCGCTTTGTGAGCATGCTTAAATGAAAGTAAAATCTTATTAACTGCTTTGGTAGGGTCACAAATACGCTCTATATGTTCCAAAGCGGGGGCTTAAGACGGTCCAGTGAGCAAATGCCTGTCTGCAGGCAGCAGGGAATTTGTGCTGTGCTGAGCACACTCCCACGTGGAGTCATCGATTCCCCGCATGCCTGTGTACAACATGCCTAGGACCTGCCTGGGGACTGGGAGCTTCCTGGTTCCTTGGCCTATCTAAACCATGAGCCACACATATACAGATAATCCATGGCATGAGACAGAAGCTAGAGGTGAGGAATGGAAATTCCTACTCAGAGAACCCACCAGCACCCCTCGGAGCTTTTCATCATGCATCAATAGGAACACAGAGAGATGCACCAAGAGACTTACAAGGGAATACACCCAATTATGGGACAGTGCCACAAAAGGCAACACTGTCTACTCTCCAACAGCTCTAATAAATTTGAAATCGCAATCTCTAAACAATCTTGACTTTAATTTGCTCATTCTAAGGTTGGGTTGTTTTTTTTTTTTTAACATCACATACAAGCAAGGCTTTTTTCTGACCCTCTAAATGCCTAAGGAGCTGCCCAGACCACCTGCTGAACAAGTGACAAGTACATTGCAGAGTTAGGGGATCATGCAGCATTCCACCAAGGTTACTATGAGTGTCACTAGACCTGCTCAGAATGAATATATACGGTTCAGCTGTGGTTCAGAGTTCTCTGAAAGAAGCTGGATATACCTGTAAAGGGGCATGGAAATGGAGAGGGGGCAAGTTTCTCTTTTTAGCCTGTAGCATGATGACAGCACAAGCAGCAGAGCGCCATGGTTTACATCTGAGGATGGTCCCATTCCCAGTCAAAGCACAATATCTATAGACAAAATCCAGGCAACCCATTTCCTCCTAAAGCTGTAAGTCGAACATAGAAACACACTCCTGCTACAATACATCCCAGGCTATGACAGAAGCTTTAAGTCCTTCACAGATCACCAAGAACATCAGTGGGCCTTTAGGGAATTAGTGGTACCAATTACTAACCCTCCTGTCCCCAGCCAGTCCATAGAGAAGGGATGAAGATGTCAGAAGAAAGATTTATGATTGCACAGCAGGGGCCAACACTACCTCCGTATGGTCTCTGCCTGGTTAACCTCGAGCACGTTCCTTGGGGAAAGGAGGAACACCACTGGTGAGAAGACAAAAAAGGCTTTTCACCTCCTGCTCTTTCCCACTCCTGGAACAAAAACACCTATCATGTAGCGGCATCCTCCATATCAGGTGGAGCCTGGCTGTGGAAACAAATGTGGAAGGACTGGGGCAGAGTCCATGGTGGGTTACAGCACCAGTCTGATGGCTGCTACCACCACAGCATGTGTGCGTGACTATTAGCCAGAGCCTGCAACCACCCAGAGTAACCAGACATTTGAAAGTGTTTTTGTTTTCCACCTTCATAGGAAACAAACCTGAGCCCCCATCAGCAGTACCCTGGCAGGAAAATAACTTGAGAGCTGATGGATCTGAAGAATTCTGTGCAGAAAAAGCATTTCAGCTTTCAACTATCTCAAATGATCCTCTGATGTTTAATTAGGAATAATTAAAGAGCAAACAAAAAGCCTGAATCCTTTCATGAATACTTCATAGGTATATGCTAGTTATTTCAAACAGGATCTCAGTTCTGGGGTGGCAGATTCCCTTTGCACAGGAGCCGAAGAAAAGCAAACTAATCTGTTAAAGAAATAGAGCAAAAAGGTGTCAGATTTCTTCCAAAAGAGTGGTATTTTTTGTCAACAAACTGGTTAGGAAGCTTAAACAAGATGCCTGACTAATGACAGACAGTGATCCCCCACAACCAGCCTCAAGACACAGGTGTTATTAAAAATCAACATGTAGCTTTACTGAAGTCTTTAAATACTGTGCTGCCTCCCAGACATGGGAAAAGAATAAAACTGCCTGAGCAGCTTGGGTTTGGCATAGAAAAAGAGCGTTAATTAAGGAGTTGGGTTATTCCCAAACCATGCTGTTTAAGAAGCCCCATTATACCTGCTGCACAATAGGTGGGATCCATTTTCTTTCAGCAGTGCTTATGTCAGATGTCAATTGAAGACCGTATCACATGTAAGAAATACTCCCCTAAGACAAACTACCTTCTGCTGAAAAGATACCAGTCATGTTGCTGGGAGCACTGCAAGGGAAGCTCACTGAGTATGTGCCTGAAGAGCGGGAGATATGGCAACACACGCTCAAGCAACTTTAAAGCTGGAAGATGGAGTATCGTTTAGAGCCATCAGAGACACAGGAGGAGCAATGGAAAAGGATGACGGTACTCCTCAAACCAAGGGAGCGCAGCCTCTACCATCCTACTACACCTCCTGACTTCTCTCTGGTTTTTGGCACAATTTTGTGTTTTGCCGACCTGAAGAATGTCCCTTCTGTGCTGCCGGATGCTGTTCCCACACTGAGCAGAGCAGGAGAGAGTCACCACCTCGTGAGCATCCCCAGGCACGCTCATCCTCCCACGGGGGCACGGGGGGAGGACAGGACAGAGCCCCACGGCTTTGGCGCAGCTGTAAGGGCAGCAAGCCACACGCCACTGGTGAAGCGGCAGACACGTCGCCTCTCCAGCAGATGTGGAAGCCTGTGGAGACCTTCCTGTGTGAGGGCGCAGCTGGCACGGGGGCTGCCCCCACATCCTGCCCCCACCACTCCAGCTGCATGGCCCAGCTGGGCACTGCTCCGGCCAGGGGGGACCGGCACGCGCTGGCACGGGAGGGACGGCAGGCACAACAGAGAGGGCCAAAAAGCAGCATGGAGAGAGTGGAGAAGTGAACAACAGCACCCTCACCACATCATTGCACCTCTTCTTAGAAAGCCTGTGCCCCAGAAAGCCACAGGGGCTCACCTTCCCCCTCCACGGCCACAAGAGCCTCCTGGGTGCACCAAAAGTCACCACGGCAAGTGGCAGGAGCATCAGTTTTAGCAGCAGGACTGAGAAATGGTGACCAGGCCAAGCAATCTCCAACAGCAGCTTTTGCTTTACTTTAGCACCAGGTCTGCAGACCTTCTGAGGATGCTGAGGAAGGCCCTGGAGGGTAGTCTTGAGGCTACATTCAGAAACTGAGAGGGTGTGCTGCATGGGGAACAGCAGGTTCCTGGCTGCTGACTGTGGGAAGGAAAGAGGCTCTGCAGCCACACTGGGAGGCACCCAAGGTATGGAAGGATGATGGGGCTGTGACCCTGTCTTCCTTGCCTCACTGGTCCCTTCAGATTTGAAGATCTCTGGTGCAGGGATTTTTCTCTCCATGCCGGTTTTCTAAGTACCTCCAAGAATGGTACCTCGAAGGCATTTGTGGCTCTACGGAAATTTCCATAGATATAAATTATACTAAGCAAGAAAGAGGAATTTTAGTCATGGGATGACAATGTAGAGGAGGTATTTAAATCAGCCTCCACCTCTAAGCACTTACCACTCACCAGTAATGCTTTCACTGTACTGGTGTGCACTTCTTTTTGGCTCAGCAATGCGTTACATCAACATTACGTATGAATCCCCCAGGCAATTTTTGGTTACCTCTTCATGCCCAGCCCATCTTACCTTGCATCTACAAAACCAGCATTTCACACAGAATAATCCATAAGTCTGCTGACTAGAGCATTTCCAAACTAGAGAGAAAGCATCACAGCTTCACCCTCTTCCCTGCGTTCCCAAGGGCATAGCACTCTTCCTGTGTGATGGACAGCCTTTCTGTCCGCAGCACTCGTGTCACAGTAGCTAAGCAATTACTAACAGCTAAGCTCCCAAATCCTAATCATAAAGAGTGGCAGGGCTGAGTCCCTGAGCATCAGTTAATACATATTAATTTAAACCACACAAACTACAGCCTGGTGCACTGAGCACCCTGGACACAATGAAGTCCAAGGCAGTCAGCAGACACCCTGCCCATTGCCCCAGGCAAGTTAACAGATCTGCCCCTCTGAAGTTAAAATGCTGAATTTCATCTAGAATCCCAGTCTTGCAGATGTTCCTTCACCATCTCCCGGCCCAGCTGCTGTTCTTGCAGTTTTTAAATACTCTGGAGGAACCACGATATCTTTCTGAAGGAAGTTCAGCTGCACAAAGTGAGCAAAGACAAACAAAGTGAAGTAACAGTGCCTCAATTCCATTTCAAAACTAACAACCGTACACAGCTTGGACAAGCAAAACCATTTTCAGAACAAATGATAGTCTACAGCTCACCAGCAGGAAAGGTCACATTGTTATAGTTATTTTTTATGCTTAACCCTTCCCATCTCATTTGCTTTTCCCTTCCATGTCCTCAGATAGTGCAGTCTGACCTCAGCACAGAGACTTTCAGAACTTAACCAAAACATGTGAAAGACTGAAAGACTGTTTCACTGATTTAAACATAGGACATCGACCTTAAAATCATCCTGAATTGTTATCCACCTTAGGAAAGCAAGAAACAAGAGATACTGTATTACTATAGGGTTTTCAGCTACAGATGTTCAATAAATTTTAAATTTTATTTCACTTTTTTTTCAATATTTTCTGCAGAGAAATTGTCGAGAAATGCTACAGAATATCATTAAGGGAATGCACTTGGAAACAAAAGAAAAATAAACACCGAAACTCCCAGATTACCATCTCTCCCCTCAATTGCTTTAGATCTAAAAGAACATGTTTAAAGGCAGAATACTTATGCAGTGGGAAATATATAGAGTAATATGCTTTAGTGATTATAACTGTGAGTGGGGGAGGAAGACAGGTTCCCCCTTTCCTCCCATATATTTCATGCAAGATTTTGGACCTGAAAAAGTTTACACAGCCCAAAATTAGTTGCATTTTGGGGAAGAGAACAACACAAATACACTATGAAACACACAATTATAGTTTAACAACAATAATGGAACATCACAATGTTATCTCATTTATTCTTGGAGTTTTTCGTAACATGTTCTCACCATCCACCCTTCATACTTATTCCAGGGAAACACACAGCAATAACTTGTGTATATTTTACTCTACAATCTTTCCTCAATATAAAAACATTTTTTTCTTAAAGTGTTCTTACTCATTCTTCCAGGAAACATTAACATCAGCAGATCTGATCAGGGACAAAGTCTCCCCAATGGTTAGACAGTGTTTATACTTACAATAAAAAAACCCTCACAACAGACTAAGCCCTCTGGGATGAGTAAGCAGAAAAGAACATCTAGACCAGTGCAACTATGCCATATGTTTCTTCAATAAAACAACTGTGCAACACTGAGCCGAAAACGCAAACTCTATGCCTGTCCAGTAAGCACTGGGAAAAATGACCTTATTTTTCTACACAGCTTGCCCTTTACCTATTGTCATTTGAAGGACAGCAAACCACAGGCAAACGAACTCGATCATCCCCCAAGGATCCCTGAAATAGTTCAGCCCTGATAAAAAGTTCTTAACTTTTAACTGGGCTCTTCCCAGAAGCACGCATATTTTTTCACAAGCATTTACCTAAGAAGAGTGAAGCAATGAAGGACACAAATGCCGGTTTATGTAAGCCCATTCATGTGCAAACATGCGCATAAATACCAAAGGCTGAACCGTGGGATCTCATTCGAAGGTACTTAGAGTGCAAATGTCTGACTTCGTGCAAACAAGGTCTTAACACCTGAGGTTCTGGGGACTGGAACTTAAAACTCCCCTGGTGAGAAATCGGTCTTGGTCACGATGACATGCAGCTGTAGTCAGTATTTGGCTTCTGAATGCATGAAGTGTTTTGCATATATAAATGTTGACAATTTAGTTAAATAAATCTCAGACATGTATGAAGCTAAATTATATTGAATTTAGTTACAGATACACGGCACTATACGTAAAGCTTGTCCACTTTCAGTTTTATAAATGTAAAAACACTTTAACACCCTTTTTTTTTTGTCTCTGCTACTCGGTTTTCCTAGACTGCACTGAAAAGATGCATTTTACTGACAGAGTGAAGTGTTTACCCTTTTCAGGGATGACAAAACCCAAATGGACTCTGGTCTGGAGACTGAATTATCTGTGCAAATGTATGATTAAGACAATATGGCCTTTTGAGCAAACTTAGATATGCAAAACCATCCCATTCAGAACATTTTCAGTCATAGTATGAAATGCAAAGAAAACAAAACCTCATTACATTTTGTTATCCATAAAGACAAGACTTTAAAACTCACTTCTGAATCCATTGGAGAGAACAGAGGACTAAAGTCCCTTCAAAACATTTCCCTTCATGGCTTACTTATCAACGGGAAATTCATAAAACCCTCATTGTGATAACAAGCGATCATCATTGCAACTGCTCCCACAATCGCCAAGATGCCTTCTCTGGGCTGTTTATGAAGCAGAATCAGGAATTACAGAAGTGTGTGAGGGTTCAAGAAATGTTAGACCCAAGATTATTATACCCTTCCCCTCCACTGTGCCAGTGGTAAAGTACCTGTGACCTTCCGCTGTAACCTTTTATTTCTTTTCCTCAACAACACTTGCTAGCAAAGAAATCTCAGGTCCCTGAATTTCGAGTACCTGTGATGAAAGAAAAGCCTCTAGGTCATATTCCCACAATCCAGAGCTAGACTATTTGAAACAGATCCATATGCCACTCCTAACAGTGATTTTGATGAGCTGAAATCACTGACTAATGATGCCCAGGAGGTATTTTTCTACCCTCTGCAGAGCCATTAGCATCATTTTCAGGATTCTCCATTACCCACTATTGATAGACCTTTCTATCACCATAGCATATTGTTGCAACTTACATTCAGTCTAATTTCCTCTCAATTTTATGCCCTTGTTCCCTAGAAGGATGCCAAGAATCACTGCACCACACCATGAAGCAACTAACTTTGCCAACAGGTCGACAGCAGCTGCTTCTGAACATCTGGCTTAACCTGTTGCCAGGAGCATAATTATCACCTATAATGCTTAACTTCCTGAGATGTTGGCAAGAATCACAATTTCTGGTATTTTTTTTACCTATATAATGGACAGCAATTATCAAAGATGAAGAGACTAGAAAAATTCCTCCCTACTAGACCTAGGTGGCAAAAGCTGTCATCTCAAGATATGACTTAATATGCATTTTGGGCACAGTATTTTAAAAAACCCAAACCACCAAACACTATTCTTTGAACACCAGTCTTTCTCCTGGTTCATTCCACTGGCAATGACAAGAGACAGATTATTACACAGGGCTACTCAGAGCCACCTCTGAAATGTCCTGAGAAAGGGCCTGCCTTTAACTGGTAGTATGTACAAAGGCCTGATAAAACACACAGTCGTAATGAAAAAAAAAGATGAAAGAACCTTGGACTAGCTAATTTATTGCTATTTTTTCCTATTTGGTTTCACACTCTTGTCCTTTGCGTACCAGAACAAAACCTCTCTGCTATCTCAAAATTTTCACACTCCACATGGGTTTGACTTTGATAGTCCCATGGGTTTTGAGCGCATACTAGTCCCAATATTCCTCCTGAAACCAGAATCAGGGCTTCTCCTGTCTGGAACATGAGAGTGTGAACTGTTCCCAGTGTAACATTTGATATAGTTTAGATAATTTCCTCATCTGAAAGCAAATTTATGACAGAGAAAGAAGCGGAGAAGGGAAAGGAGTAAATGAACTTCTAATACTGCTAAGAAGCTGCCGGACAGGCAAAAACTTCATGTTACATTATTTAACATTTATTGGCAAATAAGGAGGGTAGAAATTATTCCCCTCTTTCACATAGCTTTGTGTCCAGTAGGAAGGTTTCTGTCCAAGTTCTTCCCATCTTTTCTGAACATGAACGTTTGTCAGAAGTTATCCTATCACCAGGCTCCAACATCACTCACAGTTCGTTGCCAAAGGCTCGCCTGTCTTGAATTCACAGGTACCTTGTCTCCATAAACTGTCTTTGTTTTTATTCATTAAGGTCATCTACATAACTTGTTACTGGGGGACAAAAGGATGTAAAAGTATTGCCAGAGCTATTATTTTACCTCTTTCCCACTCCCCCAAATCAACTCTCTCCTATGTATACTGTGAAAAATGCAGAGTTGAGACCTACTAGCCAAATCTTAAAACTGTATTCTTTCCTGTTAAGTATGACCATTAACTTCCTCTCTTGAGTTTAGGGTTTTTTGCAAAGTTGAAGTATGTGCCTCCTGTGTTTTTGGTTATGTTCAAGATTTTTCAAACCTGAATTCACAGACTTTAACCATGGTTTGCTAGGAATGGGAAGTGAGCATGCCCAAGAGTAACCTCCTTCGCTCCTTTGTCCATTGGGGATTCTCATACGTCACAAGTTGTTTCAACACTATAAACCACTTAAATTAGTCTTGCTATTCTTCTTTTGTTTGCTGATCCTAGAATGTCTTCATATGCAATGTCTTTTGTAAGTGTTGCCAAACAATTGTGGAGACTTCATTAGTAATCCTATCTGCTTTGTCATAAATGGAAAAATTGAATAAAGAGTTATTCAGTTCCGGCCAAAGTAGCACTCAAGTAGTTTTTAATTTTATTTAATTCACAGCTAAAATATAAGCTGAAATATAAAATGTAGTAATGCAGACTTCTGCTACTGAGAATGAAATTTATCCCTTTCACCAACATGTAGCTCCAAGGTAGCTCACAGAGGAAATTACATAGCCTGTCTTTGCTTTAGTTTTTCAGGGAGTAAAGTGAAAATAACCATTGGTTGTTATTGAATAAGATAAAGTATTTAGAGACAAAAGTGCTCTATGTAATATTTCTCATTATAAAGTGTACAACTGTTCTCCTACCTTTGATATTCATAGCAAGCATTTAAAGGCCATGAACTTGAAGAGCGCACTGTTAAAGTCTTCTCTCGCATGCAGCTGTCAGTGTGGAATAAGAAAAATACTTCTCAAGCTGTTTTTATTGTGCATATCTACAGGACACAGGTGAATACCTATGAGACCTGCTATTCATTTAAACACAAAATAAGTGTGGATGTGAGAAGCACACCCAGATTCCAGTTTACAGTCAACTTGTGTAACCTCTTTCTAAGTCAGGTATTTCAGAGTGTTCTGTCTCTTTACCTATCTAGTGTTTTTCTAGTTATTTCCAAACACAGAGCCCATCTCATGAAAGTTCAGTATTTTAGACAAGAAATAACTTTTTTCCCCCCAGAAGATAAATATTTTACTGGGCAATGCTAATAAAATAGCAGCTCAACAGGACCAAGAACATCAGATACTGATCTTGTAAATCTATGGCTTTCAATTCTGCCTCTAATTATGGAATAGCATGGATTCAGTAGAGCAAAAAGGCATTTTCTTGTGTCAACAGGACCATAGCAATGTTCAAATACTTTTTGTGCTTTGGTTTAGTATCTTATGATATATCTGTTGCTTTTAGTATTCATGTCTCAATCCTGATTCACATTCAGTGAACCGGGTGAACTTGATTCATGCCTATGCAGACGGCCACATTCAGGCTCATTGGCACATCTCACACACCTAAAAGATCACCTGTCCCGTGCCTCTTGGCTCACATATGCTGCTTAAGCAAGCTGTATTGTGCACCATGTAACAAAATATCTTCCTTTTTCCAGGAGGCCAAATACATTATCTGCCCTTTGCTGTTCATATTGACTTTTCTGTATTAGCACAGTGCCTCTGTTAGCAAGCAACAACAGGGATCTCAGCTCCAGGCAATCCAGACTTCCTGCACTGTGTTCAGGCAGGCAAGAGCACAACAGGGGTTCTGGTTTTTAACCTCTGCTCTACCTCCACAGTGCTGCAGTCATGGCAGACAGAGAGCTGTACACATCTCCAAACACACTGTGTTTGCCTTGCAGTGGACTGAACCACAGCTGCATCTGTCCCTTCCCCAACCCTCCAAAGGCTTCCTTTTCTCAAGAAGAAAGACTAATGCCACTGGTGGGAAGATCCAAACTGGGAAGAAAAGTACAAAAGCTGTATACTCAGGAAATGCTGTTCAGTGCTCAGTTTCTTGGTGAGAAGAGCAGGAATGACAGATTGAGACAGGAGAGGAGAGAGTGATAAAGAGAACACAGCAGGTGAAAAGGAGTGCTGAGACCTGCTATATCACTGGGGTGTGCTCCAATTCCACATGGAAAGAGCAATCTCTTTTTCATCTAAGTTGAATCCTGGATTTCTATTACACTTGCCAGCAACCTCCATGCAAACTGCAGAAGTTTATACCAAGTACTGCATTTGACGGAGGTCTGTACTGGAGAGACAGGAATAGACACTCAAAGGCATTGGCAGGGTATTCAAGTGCTTCCAGAAAAACACAGCACAGATATTGACTCAACAATTACAGCTCTGCACAGGCTTCCTGTGAATCCTCACACATGGACATGTATTTAGAAACTTAAGGCTCTAGTTCAGCCCACTGCAGTTGATATACACATGCTCTGTAATTTCCGTATCTTGTATCAACAGGTCTTTTGGTAAAACTGCCTTGAAAGGCGCAGTGCGATTGCCACAGATTAGTGGCAGATTACAGCCAACCTCAAAGCGTCCCTCAAGTGATCAACAAGAACTTTGTATCTCTGGGATGTAAGGTTTCCTCACTTAGGCACAGAATAAATGAGGCTGTGCAAGATGAGCAACAGGAGGACGCTGTTTTAAAGCTGATATAGGAGCAAAAACCAATGTTGAAATGCAAACAAAATGTAGTCTTTTTGCTCCCTTCAAGACTTGTCACTAAGGTGACCACCAAAAAAGGTGGCTTCCTCCTTTCTGGGGAACAGATTTGATGTTGCTGCATCTGTTGCGGCTTTATTCAACACTGTGCTGAGCAGCAGAGAACTGTGCACCTTTTGCAATGCAAATACTTTTTTTCACCTCTTGGTTGTCTGGATCTGCCCCATTTCCAGCTCATGATATAATATTCCATTAACTCTGTGTCCACCCTTACTTTCCGCTAACAAAAAAAAAAAAAACCCGCCATCATTGATGTAATATTTAGCTCAAAATGCTGTTTATTTTTGCCTTTTCTAAAATGCAGAGCCTTTCAGAATACTTTCTCCAATCGTGTATGGTAATGGACATGAGACCACAGCTGAATAAGCTGCAATAGTGTTAAGTCACCCTTCTGCCCACTTCTCTCTACAGTTTCTCCCACAGCTACAGAACTAAAATATATGTAACCAGGAGCGGGCGGTGCTTTGCAGCTTCAAGCAGACACACAAAGCGTGGAGAATCCAGAGGAGCAAACATGGTGCTCTAATCTCCAAGGAACATTCAGAAGATACAGCTGGTAGAGCATGGTACTAGTAACACCAGGTTGTGGGTTTGATCCCCATACAGGCCATTCACTTAAGATTCGATGATGCTTGTGGGTCCCTTCCAACTCGGAATAATCTCTGACACTCTACCTTAGACATGTTTTTCACCTTAGGTAAATAACACAAGTATCACATTGGAAAAGTGGTTAAATAAACTGAAATCTTAAAAATAATCAGGTAAGCAAATCAAGTTCATACAAATGAGAACATTTAAGCAACATAAGGAAGGACTAATTAAGAGAATAAAAGTGATTGCTTACCAAAACAGTAATAAAAATTTTATTCTTGCGAAAGCAGTTGTATAATAAAGGGTTGGGTTATCCAACACACAGATGAGTTCCTGAGATGTCAGTGGGTGACAAATCAGGCAGGAAGAACCAGAGACTACTTGACTACAAGGCAAGAGTTTCTCATATCCTCCTTATCTTTTAGGATATCTTGCCAGTCAAGGAGGATGTGCTCTAAAGCCAAACAGTCTAAGCAGTGTGTTGAAGCCTGAGAAGAAATTTGTAGCAGAACAAGCTGAACTCAATCCCTTAATCACTGGGTCATCACTGCTTACCAACACCTGCAATATAAAGATCTTTATGTGGCAGTTTAAAGAGGAAGACCAGTTAGTGGATGAACAGAGGTTAGTTGCATACTGCAGCATTACTGTGCATGGCATTTTACACCAAGGGAAATGGTCTGTAATGAAAGATCCCAAGAGTTTTGTTGCATTACAGAAGTAGGGTTCACACACTCTCACCTTGCAAGTAAGAAGCCTTAAACAGAAGCATGAAAATCTACAAATTTGTC
The DNA here is from genome assembly GCA_008033365.1 of Pseudorectes ferrugineus. Lineage (NCBI taxonomy): Eukaryota > Metazoa > Chordata > Aves > Passeriformes > Pseudorectes > Pseudorectes ferrugineus. Next base: position 20,170 of record QWTY01014795.1, read on the forward strand.
ACTTAAGTCTAGATTTCATATTTTCTAACTAATTTCACCTCATGATCAACTTTCCACTATCATACTGAAAGAAACAGGTTGGTTATGATCCTAAGGGAAATGCCCAGCAACTTCTATCTCCTGTACAGCTTTACAGGTGTGGACAGCAGCACAGGCTGACTAATGAAGCGAGACGTTTGAACTGCAACTGCAGATTTCAGTCCCCAGATCGAGGGTACACTGCAGGCCAGTTCAGGTATTAGCAGGCAGGTGCCAAACAGGGATGAATTCACCTCACCGTGTCAGAAGGCATCTTGGAGAATAAAAATCTTGCTCTTCACATCGCCTTGCTCTGCTGGGGATGAGGGAAGACGAGCACAGTAAGAACCAGATGATTCACTTACTTTTTTTCCATTTCTGGGACAGAATCCCCTATATCACCTTGTTTGTTGCTGGAAGACTATCCCTGCTACACAGGCTTGGTGGACCTATCCTCTGAGAGCACTGCCTTTGCTGTAGGCAGGCAGATGTTCTTCCTGTCCTGGAAAGAATAGGCACTGGAGAATGCTGCTGGGATTTTTCCCTAAACATCCTTAGGAAGTAGACTACAAACAAAAATGTTGCTACGCTAAGTACCAGATGTAGCTACGTGCTCCACAAACATGTTTTAATGATTCCAAATTAGGTAGAGTGGCAGGATGGCACCAACCAACTCTAGAGCAATTTATATCATCTTAAAGTAATGACTGGGGGAGGGAAAGTAAGAGTAAAATGGTAACCCGCACTTTGAACATTCAACCAGCAAGCACAACAATATCAAGGGTGTGAAATGCTTTGGAACACAGCAAAGGATGAATCGCCAGGGTTCCTCTGCCTACAGAAATCTGTGATGCAGAAAGTTAACAGACTTTACTCAGATCATACAGAGCTTTGGCATGGGCTATAGGTACTTCCATGTCCAGACTGCTGACCTGATAGATTGGGTAGTATAGAAGAGGGCCCCTCCGTGTTAATACTGGAATCTACCACAAAGATTTTTGTGTGTGTGTGCTCTCTCCTTACAGTGAGAAAGAAAATCCCTAGCCCTAGAAACCAAACCCAAATGGTGCCTTACATAAGACCTCTAGCTTCATATTTTCCACAATATATTTTCAAGAGCTTTATTCTTGCAATACATAGAAAGTATTTGAAAAGCTGTGACGTGAAAGAGCACAGAAGTTCATAGTGACGCTGACATCTGCTTAACCTCACACCTCTATTTCTGTTCCTACTACAGCTATGACTGTCACTGATTTTAATCAGTGTCACAACCTTTCATATTAGCTCTAGAACACAGAAACATAGAACAGGGAGGGGAGGAAGAAAAAATATGGCAAAAAAAATTGCTTTCTGTATTGAATTATCAGCATGACCCATCTTTAACCCAAACGCTATGGTTAATAGGTTTCCTGTAGCCATCATGTGATTAGCAGCTCTTGCACCTGTTGGTGTATTTAGGCATATATTTTTGAGTTAACAGCCAGTGTCTCTTTCTAAAGAAGCCACGACTACATTTTAAATTGCTTAAGTCAACTTCCTCAAGCAACCACAAAGCAAGACGTTCTCGTGGGAAAAAAAAAAAAAAGAAAAAAGTGCTAGACATCAGTTTTCAGCTCAGAAAACCTCAACTAAACCCACCAATTATTTTATCAGAAGAAAGGAAAAGCAATTAGAAGCTTCCTGGTCAAAACAGAGAATAAGAAATATAGAGTGGGATAATAGGGTCACAGGTGGAAAAATATCTTTATCTATGTTTTATCTTCACTTTGAAGTGCTGTTGCTTTACCCTGATTATCATAGATAACAAGTTCTCTGAGGGCAAATATTGTAGTATTCCTCTACAACTGCTCAGAACAATATAACTAATTCCCATTTGGGGAGAGAACAGAAGGCTTCTGGCACCGGGCACCTCACAGAGTTGCTCTAACAACTCTCTTATGTGTTTGCATTTGGAAAATAAAATCACCAAAAAAATACAAGTTGGGGGCTTTTGGTTTGTTGGGATTTTTTAAGAAACAACAGAGTCATTTACCCTATTCCTCCTTTCCCTTGTGCCTCAAAGCATTGTTATTAAAATAGTTTTTGTCTTCCAGGTTATGTTTCAGGATCAAATTTTGCGATCATAGTTTATGTTACTCCCCAAGTAACACATTTTGATCTCATCCTCTCCTCCACTCATTCCTTTCTCAGACCTCCTTGATGGGGCAAAGCTGGATTTTCACTCCCTACCCAAGCAGCATACCCAGCTCCCTTCCCACCAAAGGTGTAGGGGAATGACTGTGTCTGGGGTGGGTTTCACCCAAAGGTTTTGTACGTACTTTGGACGTAGTGTCACCACACAGGGTCCTCCCTGGTTACCAGGCAGTCACTGTGACTGCATGACTGCATTTGTTTGAGACCATTGGTACAAGGACATGGAAACAGCTTCATTTAGGTGTCTTCCACTGGTATTCGTTCATGCTTTCATATACAGGAATGAATGGGAAAGATACTCTAATACCAAATACCATGACACTGGCACTACCAGTTCAACTGTATTTGTGAGTTGCATAAAATACAATCCTTTGGAATAGTTAAGACTGTGTGTTTATATTTTTTCCTTTTTTTTTTCAGCATGGACAAGACCCAAGATACTGACTGTCATTACCAGATTCTGGCTTGCAGTCAACTGATCCCTTTGTATGTCCACACCGAGCTTTTGCACGAGCTCTGACCGGGCACAGCCCTCAGCTCAGGCTGCTCAAATTGAAGCAAGCACTTCTTCATAAAAGGCTGCTCTGTGCTAAACACGCAACCATTGCCCAGCATCGCACGGAAGAGAAAGAAACAAATTGTGAGTCTTTCTTCCAGCTCACTTTTTTATTTGGAAAAGAAGCCATTTCTGCAACAGCTAAGAGTGAAAAGCAAACTTGTTATCAGGTCTGACTTTTGCCCAGGCCAACAAGGAGGTTGGTAGCTTGTAGAAGAATTTGGTAACTAGATGATACAGAAGTGAAAGAGGGAATCTGCGGCTTTCACCTTGCTACAGAAAACAGCCTGACAAATAACTAGCAGGATAAGTAACCTAACCCACCACAAGGACAAACATGGGAGTTTGTTGCCATCATCATCAGATAAAGACCTTCAATTTTTTGTGCAGAAATTGTGTTAACCTTCATAAATGCCTCCTATCTCATCTCCCCATGAAGCCATACACTTCCGTATATCATTACTGCCTGTGTAACATGCTAGTGACAACCAAGATGTGGTTATGTTGCCCCGGGGTTTATTGCTTGATTTCTGTTTTTGAAGTTGCTGTATCTGCTCTGAGTACTAATTATGGTTTTGTACTTACGGTTTGAAGAATGATGTTTAAAAAAAATAGCGAGCAAGAGCAGAATTGCTAATACGGAAAAGTAGTTATGCTGGTTTGCCTTAGGTTTCACTGTATAGTTTTGACAAGGGTGATACATGTACTTCTCAGGCACTAGGCACATTGGGTAGCCATGAATTAGACAGCTACAGATTTGGGGTTTCCTGCTTACTCGCATTTTTTCCCTTAGCTATTTAAGAAGTCAAAAAGAAAACCCCAGGGGTGTTAGGTTATGTGATAAAAATTCATTTGCACACACCCAAATAAGCATAGAGAGATGGCAGCAGGAGGGGAAGCCTAAATAATACCCAGCCCTGGTTAGTCAAAGGAGCCATGAGCTCACCACAGCCTGACCTCCACAATCCTAGAGGAATACAGAGGCACCAGGGCAGGAACCCAAATTAAGAAGAAGAGACTCTACCTAGACTCCTCCTGGGGCTGTCCCAGCAGGGCTTCAGGTCCAGTGTCCAGGCAGGAAACCCATCAAGATGGGTCAACACTAGAATGCCTTTTGGATGGAGGGGGATATAGGACACATTGTTGGAATATGGGGGCAGAGCAATTTGGGATTGCACAAGACTTTCTATAGGATGTTAGGGAAGGCACCAGAGGTGGAGAAAGGAATGGATTTAGGTGATTTGGGATGAACAGATGTGGGGAAAATTGAGAGATAAAGGAATATAAAAGACTGGTCACATGTAACCAGTTGGCTCTTTGGTACACTTGCCTGGCTGCACCCACCCTGACTTCTTATCAAATTAATTTCTAACTTTTATGCTGGGTGAGGGATTCTATTCATTATGCACACGTGTGTGTACAGGGATCTGAGTGCAGCTACTGGAGTCAGATCCTGGGTTAGAGTGTCCCTGTATCCATGGAGTGAGCGCAGGTGTGCAGGGGAGCATGCGAGTGCAAGCAAGGCCTGAGCTGAACTAGCTGGTGAGGAGGCGAACCAGCCTGGGAGCCAGGGGTGTCTCTAGGGGCTAGAATACAAGGGAGTCAGCTACTGGAGAGCAGGGCCAAAAATATATATACTTTTTCCGCCACTCCTCAGTAGAGGACCTCTGCCCTGCTCAGCCAGAAAAGGGAGCAGCATGCAGCCTTTACTAATGCCTGGGAATACATTGTTAGCCTCGCTGATGGCTGGGCCTGGGAATGCAGCTGCCTCACCTATCTCGGGCTACTGGTGATGTATTTTCCCCTAACATACTACTCTTTTCTGGATTATTATGACTTGCACATAAATTGTTGTCACTACTCCATACCACAGGTGTGTTTCATAAGTACTCTAATCATCAAGAGGGGCCTATATGCCAAATATATCAAAATTATTGTTTCAGCATCTTGCCTTCTCAAGTTCACTCGGACTTTTAAAAAAAAATATGCAATGGCTACTATATTAGTAATTCTCTGGAACTTAGATCGAGGCAATTCAGCTGGGGAAGAGTCATGAGAGAAAGAACCATCTATTATTCACAGGAAAGAGTAAATGTGTTTGCTGTTCACAGGCAAATCCCTGACTGGGATCATGAAGGATCTCCATATCTCTTCATTTATCCACTATCAGCCATTAAGGGCCATAGCCCTTAACAGAGATGGCCACAGCTCTCCTTCAGCGAAGAGGAGAAGTAGACTTTCAACATGAAAGCACTCAAAGAAGACTCTGCCTGAAGGGTGTGCAGGCTATATAAACAGGAAAGGAAACACAGGCAGGGAGAGGCTGAGTGCCTTTCCCCAGGTCATGCGCCAGAACCTTGACAGAGCCAGAAATAGCACTCTGGCTTCCTGAGCCCCCTCCATCCCACGGCACACCTGGTCTCCCACGCAGTTAGCCTGCAGACATCAGTCTCAGCTAGAGACACCCTTTCAGACATCAGTGCATCTGGAGAACAGAGCAGCAGCAGCCTCACAGGAGCAGCATCTTTACTCTTTTCAGGAACTGAAGTTTTAGGAGAAAGTATTGGGACAGGACATATTACACAATAATGATGATATTTTAATATTCCTAACTACAAATCAGTTGTCTGTCCTTTCCTGGATAGCATTTAAAGGATTTGGTCTTCATTGTAAACTCACAGCTTCTCCTCCCACGTAAGAGGCTATTTTTAATCACTGGACAACATCATCACAGAGTCTAGTTATATGTCTGCTAAAAAAGCTCCCATTTTAAGCACTAATAAACCAAAAATCACAGCAGAAGAAGAAATCACTCTACTAGACAAACATCAAACACAATACACAGCATTATTGTTTGCTCTTCCCTGCGAACAGTGGAGACATTTCACCCTGGAAGTCATTCTTAGTTAAGCAACTGAAGCACAGAAATACTCATTCTCCTCATATTCCATGTGATAACAACTGCATTGTCTGAAATGAATGCTGGGGTCCCAGGCCTGTTTACCCACAAGCAAAATTCATCAGGTGAGAATCAGATCCGTATTTGTTCTTCTTGGCCCTTTTCTACCAGATGCAGGGCAGTGCTTGGGTTCATCAAGTAACTCAGAAAATCAGAGTGCAGGCAGTGGTGTCTCACTCAGGAGCAGCATCTGCGTCATTCCCACCCAGCAGCGTATGCACTCGGTGCTCTACTTCATACCCTCAGGACTGTCTGGCTGTGTTAATGCAATAAGTAGGTGTTTTGGTTTCAGCTTTCCCATTTCTACTGTAGCAGAAGGATTTGGGGGAGGGTTTGAATTGTAACCTAGGGAAATTGTATATAAAATTTGTTCTTGAGCCTCTGGGCTGCTTTCTCTTCCAGAGGGAGCATACCTCAGCTAAACAAAATGGCCCCTCCCTCTCTTCCAGGTTTGAGCTAATTACACATCCGTATAATTCAGTACCCACAGGTTGCTACCTCTCTTTGCAGTAACAACAGTCATTCAAGAACCAAAAAATGTAACATTTGCGAGTGCGCCCTGCCTCGGTGCATGCAGCCATGCACCACCAACACCACACCAGTGTTACTGGGAACATGTCCTGCCTCATGTCATCTTGTGCTTCTCTGCTTCTGCCCCTGCCTCCACCCTGTACATTCCCACCCTATGGTTGAAGCAAATCCGCCTGTAAAGCCTCCAAGCCCTGGGAGCAGACTGCTGTCACCTGCTTCCCATGGCCTTTCAGCTCCTTTTTCCTCGAGGTTTTATTCTCATAGCTGAGCTCTCCTAGGGATGTAGCAGGAGTGGCACAGCCTAGGCTCCCACTTTCCCAGGAGAGTGGGGCAGGGGGAGAGGACACCAAAGCACAGCTCTGCGCCCAGCTGCAGCCTTGCACCAGGCAAGGGAGAAGGGCACCAGGCATGCCGGGCAGGCTGCAGCCTGGGGAGGAGCAGGGGAAAAGCTCCTCTCATCCCACCTCTGTTTTGAGGTGTGTTACTCTCACTTGGCAAAACCTTGCCATTCTCCTCGAACACCAGGCTACTCTGGGGCTGAAGAAGGAAGGGCCAAATGTTTTGATGATGCACACAGGGCCTGGAGTAAACCAAAGTGAATTAATAACGCTACACCTGGGCACTGAGTGCACACGCGGCCTATTACTCGGAGGCTGTGAGCCAAATGCCATTAACCTCCAAGGCAGATCATTATTAGACCATAACACCCAACCTGTCATGTATCATTGTTTCATTAACACAGTCCTGGAAAGCCTCTAATAAAGTCAGGGAAACTGTTGCCTCAAAATTAGCAGAGATTACAAGATTTTCCACGTGGATACTGAAGAGAAGAAAAGGAAGTTTATTACAATAATTTTAAGGGCATTAGAGATAACTGTGATAATTTTGCTTCTGATCTAAAGCCCACTGAAGGCAGTAAACAGGCTCCTATCCTTTTCTTCTGAAACAGTGATTTTATTATTATAAATATGATTCTCCCCCACTCATTTCTTAAATTAAATTAGAGGTTGCCCAGCCCAGAAGAAACCTGTAATGCATATGCCAAAATATTTGCATGGCTGACAAGCTCTGTCTTTGAATCTTCATGAAAGGCATATAATTGTGTTTAATGCAATTTATTTGTCATTAAAGAAATAAGCTTTGATCCAAACATCTTTGCAACAGAGATCCAAAGAAACTAAGACTCCAGGTCTATTTTAAAGCAATGTGCATTTAACATTCATTCCTTTCCTTATCTGATTAGGAAATTTATTCCCTAGTAGATTATAAAAATATAACAACAACAACAAAAGGTTATACTTACATAAGTTTATTAATGCCTTATAACTTATGCCTGGGCTGGTTTGCTGTTGGACTGTTTATTGTTTTAAGAAGGGTCATTCTCATCCAACTTACACAAAAAATCTTCAGAACACAGATTATTGACCATTCCACCACCCCAGCAAGTTTCAGATAGCACCTAACCAAGCAGGTTTCCAGTGTTTCAATGGGTCTCCCAATGTCAGCTGACAAAAACCCCCAGAAATTTAACTGAGGAAAGAAGGAAAATGAGAGTTTTGAAAAACTTTAATTGAAACACTTTTATGAATTATTTTAATGACAGTGGAAGCTTGTCTGCATTTAAGCACCTCTGCAACATGTGCAAGGCCAATGTGGTCATAGTACTTTGGTCCACAGGGGCGGAACAAGCTACTGGTTTGGAGGCTTTCTGTGTATGTTTCTTTTTTTTCCTTTTTTTTTGTTTAATCCAGATATGAGCAAAGTAAATGTTCCAGAATGTGATCAGTTAAAAAAAAAAAAGAGAGAAAAA
>QWTY01014796.1:0-12254 GCA_008033365.1 Pseudorectes ferrugineus
GCGCGGGAGAGCGGCGGAGCGAGGGGCAGCATCTCGGCAAGCGGCGGCAGGAGGGCCGCCCCCACCGCGCGGGGCTGCGCGCTGGGCAGAGGCGGCGGGGATGGGCGGGCGCGGGGCGGCTCCGCCAGCCGCCGTCCTCCGAGCTTCGGCCGCCTCCCGCCGCGCTATATAGGGGAGGGAGGGAGGGGTGGTGGAGTGGGGGGTGCCCGGCGTGGCCAAAACGCACGGGGCGCCGATGCCTCCTGCCAGGGGAGCGCACAAGTGACCGGCGCCTCTTCCCATGTCTGTCTCCTGAAGCGACACCCCCTCCCCCGCCCGGCATGGATGTGGCCAACAATACTACCTCCCCATCGCGGTCCCCCGAGGGGACAAGCAGCCCCGGCCTCGCCGAGGTGACCCTGGGCTACCAGGTGCTCACCTCCCTGCTCCTGGGCACGCTTATCCTGTGCGCCGTGAGTGGCAACGCCTGCGTGATCGCAGCCATCGCCCTGGAGCGCTCCCTGCAAACCGTGGCCAACTATTTGATCGGCTCGCTGGCCGTCACCGACCTCATGGTGTCCGTGCTGGTGCTGCCCATGGCGGCCCTCTACCAGGTGCTGAACAAGTGGACGCTGGGGCAGGTCACCTGCGACATCTTCATCTCGCTGGACGTGCTTTGCTGCACCTCTTCCATCCTGCACCTGTGCGCCATCGCCTTGGACAGGTACTGGGCCATCACGGACCCCATCGACTACGTTAACAAGCGAACTCCCCGGCGGGCGGCCGTGCTCATCAGCCTGACCTGGCTTATCGGCTTCTTGATATCCATCCCCCCCATGCTGGGCTGGAGGACGCCGGAGGACCGCTCGAACCCCGACGCCTGCACCATCAGCAAGGACCACGGGTACACCATCTACTCCACCTTCGGCGCCTTCTACATTCCGCTTCTTCTCATGCTGGTGCTCTACGGTCGCATCTTCAAGGCGGCACGCTTTAGGATCCGCAAGACAGTCAAGAAAGCAGAGAAGAAAAAAATCGCGGACACCTGCCTCGCCCTCTCTCCGGCCACCGTGAAGAAAGGCAACGGGGAGCCCGGCAAGGGCTGGCGGCGGACTATAGAGCCCAAGCCCGGTGCTTGTGTCAACGGCGCGGTGCGGCAGGGCCAGGACGGGACCGCCCTGGAGATCATCGAGGTCCAGCACTGCAACAGTTCCTCCAAGACTCACCTGCCGCTGCCCAGCGAGGCGTGCGGCTCCCCACCGCCGCCCTCCTTCGAGAGGCGCAACGAGAAGAACACGGAAGCCAAACGGAGAATGGCTCTGTCCCGGGAGAGGAAGACTGTCAAGACCCTGGGCATCATTATGGGCACCTTCATCCTCTGCTGGCTGCCGTTCTTCATCGTGGCCCTGGTCCTGCCCTTTTGTGACAGTAAGTGCTACATGCCCGAGTGGCTGGGGGCAGTCATCAACTGGCTGGGCTACTCCAACTCCCTTCTCAACCCCATTATCTATGCCTATTTCAACAAAGACTTCCAAAGTGCTTTTAAGAAAATTATCAAGTGCAAATTTTGCCGGCAGTGAAGCCCGACACTCCGGGACGGGGCAAGCGGGGTCCTGTTACTTCCTCCACCCGCCTGCCCCGAGCCGCAGTGTGCCCCCGCCCAGCCCCTGCACAGCGCCGTCCGAAGGGCGGGGGACTCCGGCATCCCCGCTCCGCGCAGCGCGCCCGAGTCACTCGCTCTACGCCCGCCGGACAAGCCCCCGGATCAGGGCAGCGCTCCGCTGGGAACGACGGAGGACGCCCGGCCCGGGAGGGCTCCGTGGCCGCCCTCGTCTCTCCCGGCTTCCGCTGCCGGGCGCCGGCGCTCCCGCCTCCCTCCCACTCTCCATCATTCTGGGTAGACTTAGGGTTTGCAGGTCGTTGCTTGTGGTGGCTGTAAACCACAGTGTCTGCCCGAGTAGCATCGGTAAAATAAAACCACCCTATGCAGGAAACCGCTGTGTTGGGGATTATTCTTGGATTTACGAGGCGACGGCGGTGGACTGAGTCCGACCTCGGTCTGGCAGTGTGAGAATGGAGGCTGAAGGCGACTCCTCGAGCGGAGGAAGGAGCTTTGGGCGCGTTGCTTCCTTGTTTGTGAAACCCTCAAGTGGATGTTCTCGGGGGAAAACCACCCGTGTTTGGTAATCTTGCTAAGTACTTACAGCAACGTCCCCGTCTGCGTTACGTGTGCCTGATAGCTCTCCTGGTATGCTAGGACCTTCCAGTTCACCGGGGTTCCCTTTGTTACACACAGGGAATTGATGGGACTTAAAACCCCAACCGCACGCCTCATTATATATGGAGATTTATGGGGATTATTTTTTTTAAATGCCTTTGACCGAGTGTTTCCCAGCAAGGAAAGGCTTGGCGCCGTGCGACTGTCCCTGAGTACACCGCGCACACAACGGCACAGGGAGTTTAAGCAGCCTGCGAAGTAGCGTTTCTTTCTTTTTTTTTTTTCCTTAAGCCGCTTGAAAGTTTCTCCTGAGACGTTGCGGTTGCTTCGGAGGCAGTCAGCTGCGGCACATTTTGCTCGGGGGGAAAAAAAAAAAAGAGAAAGAAAGACAAGCAACAACAAAACGATCCAAACCGATCAACCAAAACATTGCCATGTGCTCCGTGGCGGTAGGGGAGGGGCCGAGAGCATCAGCCAGCGGCAGTCGCAGGTGGGGAAAACAGCATCTCGGCGCAGACTGGGAAGGGACAGGCTCTCCTCCTCCGGGCGAGTCCCGGCGGGGGTAAGCACGACCTTCCCCGCAAATCTGAGAGCCACGGCCAGAAGAAGGCAGTGTCCTGAGGGTTCTCCTTGCCTGACCTGGCCGGTCCCCGGGGCGGATCTGTAAGCCTCCGCCTGTGAAGGGTCCCCCCTCAGCCGCTAGCCCAGCTGCTTGGCCCGCGGAAACCCGGTGTACTTCCCCTTCCCCGCCTGGCCCGGGGTTGGGGCAGGACTGCGTTGCCCGCCGCACAACCCCTCTGCCCGTCCTACCCCCCTGCCCCTCCGCTGCAGTGCCCATGCCTCTCCCTCGGGCTGCGGCCGGGACCTGGGGCCGCTTTCGGCCCGGGGAGGAGGGGAAGGCACTGGGCCGGCTGCCGCTTACCCCCGCGACGGGTTGCCTGGAATGAATGCTCGACCAAATATATATATATACACATATATTTTTCCTGTTTATTTTTGTGTAATCCGTGTTGCTTGTAAGTAAAAGGGAATGTGAAATATGTGTGTCACGTGAATGTAAGTGTCCAGTAATTTCTGAACTTCGACCGCTTACATTAAACGAAAACAGTGCTTTTGACAACCTCGGATATGTAGCTGATTTTCTGAAAAATCTTATTTGGCCTCATTTTCGCAATTAAAGTGATCTTTGATCTTATCTCTTCTTTGATCACTCCTAACCACACGTGTCCTAGATGTTCTCTAAGTGTCAGAGTGTCAGAGGAGTTAGCCTGGAGCGATTAGGGAGACGAAATTTCTCCTGAGCGCTCAGGTACCCGGTGACTTTGGGAGCACCCCGCTGCGGTGGGGCTGGGCAGAACTGCCGGGCACCCGGGACAGGGAGCGGGGACGGGAGGGCCGGCGGTGCGGGGGGATTGCTGCTGTGCTCAGCACAGAAGGGGTTTGCTCCTCTCAGTGCCTCCTTCCTTGAATCATGCCGACTCCACGCCTTCTGCACATTTTGCCTTTTCCCAAATAACTTCTTTTTCTCTGTAAACCTTCCCGTAAACTCCTCGGCAACGATCCCAGCTGGGAAAGCGTGGCCGTCCCCCGGTTCCGCACGATAGACCGCGCGGGGTCCCCGCTGTCCCTGGGGGCTGGCTCCTGACTTCGGGGTGGGATAGGACGGGGCCACCCGACTTCGCCGAGAGCCTCAGGACCTGGAAGCAGGGCACACCCCGAGCCGCATGAGACAGGGCGGCCAGAGGGGTGCCCCTTCTGTGCTCGCTGTATCCACTTGGCCCTCCCGCACCGCAGGGCTGCCGATGGCGGGGGTACGAGGGCCCCCCCGAAAGCGTGCCGCGGGCCGTCGTGCCCCAGGCGCGCCGGCTCTTGCTTGGGAGCCCCGGAGCCTGGAAGCGCAATTCCCTTCGGCTGGCACCAGCAGACGAGAAGATCCCTTTCCCGTCCACCTCTGCCCCCTCTTTCCCCGCGCGGTCTCCGTTCGGTCCTTCCGAGGGCAGGACGCGGGGGAGCGGCCCCGCACCCCTGCCACCCTCCCCGGGGCACGGGGTCCGCCAGGGCGGCGCGGGGCATCGCTGCTTCGGCGCCCGCCACCACCAGTCTCTCACCTCGGCCGCTCTCCGGACCGTGGCATGGCCACACGGGCCGGACCCCGAAGTCGCCAGCGCCAGACCGGCAGCCACGGTGCCATCGGCGGCTCCCACCGTATCCCCCTCCTTCTTCCCGACCTCGCGGTGCTGCACCAGCCACGACGGAAGAACCAGCCCAGACCTTCGCGGGACTGTTTCTCTCAACAGTTTTAAGTTTCTCACTCCTTCTGTTGTCTCTTTTTATTTTTTTTTTCTCCTTTGCGATAAATTCTGTAGTGTGGAGGAAACGACCTGCTTTAAAAAATAGAGCTTTTTGTTTCTGTACTGTGATTTTCAAATTCTTAATTTGATTTCCACTACAATTTAAGAAAAAACCCAACCAAACCAAACCCAACCAGCAAACCTAGTGTTTTTTAAGGGAGAAATCAATTTTGCATTAAATCAATATTTGTGGTTAGTTGCAGTATTCTATTTGCTCCACTAACGAGAAACCTCCTCAGAGTTTAGAGAGGTCAATTTCAGTTTTAAATGTCCTATGGAAGTTCAAGCAATGAATATAGAAAAATCCAAATAGCAAGCAAAAGATTTTATGTTTTAAACAGAGCCACAGAAAACTGAGTTTAAACAACTTGAGTCAATTGTGAATATCAAAGGCGAGTACAGATATAAAGGCTTTAATCTTATCTTCCTTTAAAAATGCCTCTTTAGACTGCTGTAAAATAAGAACTGAATTTCATAACTTTAACGTTTTCTGCTCTTTGGCTCCAGTTGAGGCTGAATTTGTGACTGAATCACACATCTGACAAGAAGTGCTGGCAGAGCAATTGAAGTATACTTATGCTGGCCAACTGTATTTATGGCTGGGACTAGGGGGATGAACACGTAGGAATAAGGTAAAGACATGTAGGCTTAAGGTAGTTTGGTCCAAACTGCAAAATAGATTTTGAGACCATAAAATTTCATCTATTTAAATAGAAATTTTCATCATAAAATGCTTGATACTCCTTTCTTTCTCCTCTTAGTCCCATCCTGACAGCACCATGCTCATAGAAACAACAAAACCCCTCAAACCAATGTCCTCAAATCACCTCATAGTTAAAAAATCTGATCTCTAGAATCTGCAGTTTCAAACATTTCTCAGGACAACATTGTGAATCTTGCACTAAAACACATAGACAAGTGATTCATCCCCAGATAGAAGAAACAAAATGATGATGGAAGTGAATTTCTGTTTCATAGCTTCCCAGTTTTAACAGAGATTCGGTTTTAAAGGTAGAGGTGACTATGACCCCTTTATATGTGGCTGGAGAAAACCCAAAATGGCTATCATGTAGCATGTGAACAGTCCTATTGGTGTTCTGCAAAATCTAGAAATGATCACATGTCTCAGAATTTTGGAAAATGCAGTGTCTTCTGTATTTTTGGATCTCAGTCCAGGTCTCCCTGTTTGGGTATATGCTGCTATGAGCCTCACCTTACCTTGCTGCCCACAGCTGAGCTCGTGTTCACTCTGAGTAACTAGTGTGACTTCAGGGGCAACTCCACAGCATGGAATACCTTCTGTCGGACTGGAAGCAAAAAACTTTTGGTGAATAATCCTTTCCACAGCAAGAATGTAGTCTAAACTGTATAACTTAATGGACTAATTTCTTGACTTGGGCAGTGAGTGACGGAAGATTCACTTGTGTTTTCTTACCTCTCTTGACTAAAAAATGCTCAAGCACACAGAGAACTGTACTTTCATGTGGCCACAAATTCCAGCCTTGCAAATGGCTGTGCCAAGTTGGTTTGGCAGACTGTCAGCATTGTCCAGAAGAATGAAGATGAGGGATTGGAAACAGATGGATTATAAAATATTTTAAAAATTACTAAACCTGAAAACATTTTGATAGCGCTGTAAAGAACCCAACCTAACCCAATGCAACACCGGAACCCTACAAATACAACCCCCCCTCCCCCTGCAAAAAACCAGAAGCACATGGCCATACAGATAGTTTTTGCAATCTTCACAGAACTGTTGAATATAGTGAGGGTCTTAAAAAGGAAAAAAACCCCACATTTCTTGCAAAAAACCAAACTGGCAGATATTGAAAAACGTACAAGAGTCATGTATTGAAAATGCTAGCCAGCACAAGCAGAGGTCAGTATTTGCTCCTAATGTAATGTGGTTTTTTTACTGTTTGTACCAAAAGGCACTTGAAGCATCTTTTTCTATTAAGCAGAGTCAATATAATCCTTTCAAATCGACTTTCACATTTCAGAGCTATTTCCACCCACTGCTGAACCATAGCTTATGTACACAGGAGCAATGAGAATGATGTAAGATAAAGGTGTTTTCTGTGGCCTATTTTAAGTTGTACCTTGTTCGTACCTCTTGGCATCCCTGCTGTGGTTGGTTTGGTGGGCAGACATGGGCCTAATGGATTTGGTACAGAATGGACAGAAGTGAATATCATACAGCATATGCTATACCATTTCAGGCATATCCTCACTAGTGAATGCCATGTGTGATCCAATCTTTAAAGTGAAATCTGCTTGGTGAGGTGGAGTTGGCTTATACTGAAGTCTTTTTTTTTTGAAGTGGCTCAGAGAAAAAAATGTCCTTCTTCAGTCTGATACCAAAATGAATGGCTATGATTTTAAACTATCCAGTGCCAAAAGAAAATATATACAGTGGTCCTCTGCTTGAACTGCTATGGTCCAAGCATAAATTTTTTGAACCAAGGTGAGTTGTGAAATATACAGAAAGCTATTATATTTTACATGTAAACATTATGTCTTTAAAGCCAAGATCTCGGTAGATAACAATTTCTGGTTGGCCTTTGGAAGAATGCTTCCAGGTGACGTGAAGCTGGTTTGGATTTGAAGACACCCAAACCAATCAAAACAGCACCTGGACCACACTCAGAGGTGCTGCCTGTACTCAAGTTTGGCTGGTTGCCTTTATCCAGATGAATCTCAGGCAGAGTTTGTGGAATAGTCACGTCTCACAAAGACAAAGTACTTGGCTCAGTGTTGCCTTCAAATTGATGGCATTCAGTTGCCATCATCTTCCAGCCTCTTTGCCTGTCTACCCAGAAGTGGTGAAAACATGGGGAAAGTGCAGGTAAAAGCCCTGGGGGAGAGCTGCTGGTGACAGTCTTTGTGACTAGTTCTAGAGGAGTTTTTTGGAAATTTCAGTGTCCACAAGGCAAGAAAGAAGCAGTCAGAAAGCAAAAGCATTCAGGACAGAGAACCAGCTCCGATTGATTTCATGAAGGAGACTTGGCACTGAAACAGTTTCAGAAACTTACACTCCTGAAATGAAGGCAGCTGCTCTCTCACATTGGGCAGATGATAGTAAAACCTCAGGCCAGGCCAGCACTGAGCCAAAGAGGGACTGATCTGATCAAAGTGCCCATTGAAAATTGCCCCCAGCACATTTTGCTCTTTGTCTTTACTGTACCTAGTGCTAAGAACCACTGCCAGCTTTGTGCAAGCCAGTAGCTCTTTTCCATCTGCCTTTGAATGCTTACCCAATCTCCCAGCCCCAAGAAACAAAACAAAAAAAGTCAGGAAATTAATTGGATCAAGTCTGTCCATTGAAGAATACTGTTGTCTTCAGAAGAACTGCAGAAGACATGAATTCAGTTTATGATTTCTTAAGACAGCTGACATGCCACCTTATTGTGACATAGTTAAGTGCACATGCATTTAATCAAAATACCATAGAGGTCAAAGAGGCAACTTCCCCCACTGTACTTCTGTTACAGACAATTCTGTGAAAATCCTTGAGCTAGTTGCCTGAAAATGTAATTTTCAATAGTCCTCAGAATTTATTTCCCCCATTTCCCATTCACAAGTCAGTCAATTGCTCAAAATTGCTGGGTAAAAATTTTCCAGATTTCCAAATGACTACTATTAAATTGCTGTGAGATCTGCCTCTGAAGCCCCATGTTCATCTGCAGTTCCATAGAATTTTTTAAAAAATCAGATTTTCACAGATTTCTAGCCTAGCTTCAGCAAGGGAAACAGAAGGGACCAATCATTCTCTCTCTCTCTCCATCAACCCCCTTACTATTAGGAAAAACAGTGGCTTTGTTAGAAGGGGCAGGCAAGACAATGCTTCCTGATGGAATTCAAGTCAATGTATGTGGAATGTTTTTGAGCATGTTACAAGTTTCCACAATATCACAACAGAATGTGATTTGTTGTAAAAGGTTACTGTAGCAATATAAAATGAATATTTGAGTTATTGAAATGAAAGACAGATAACATCTAGTCTTACCTAGATTTAATCTTCTTCTTTATAAGCCATTCAATGGAGAAAAATATTTCAAGCAATACAAAGTAGCAGCCATGTTTAGTGACTTATGACATAGACACAGTTTATGTCCTATAACACATTTTTAATACTGACATTGTGAAATTATGCAAAAATAGCCATAGAAAAGTGCATCACCCCCACTGAAAGAGCTTTGCATATCTGAATATTTAATTTGACAGTATTTATGAAAAAAAAATAGATAACTTACATGTAGAATTGAAGTATTTTGTAAATAAAAAATGTTTCATATTTACTTGCAATATCCAAATCAGTCTACTGGTGCCCTAGGAAACTTTATTGAGCTGCTGAAGACAAAGGTGATAACTTGCTAAGAGAGAAAAGTAGCAGTGGGTTATGAGGTAATCATAAATGCACCTGCATGGCAACAAGTTGAGAACTTCAACAGCCTTCTGATATGTCACATAGACTGCATTTATTTCTCTCTAATATCTGATGTTCAAGGCAAGGGTTGCCTCTTCGATTTGGAAACATTTTCATTTTCAGTATCTGTATTTTACTAGAAAAGGAAAAAGCAAAGCATAGTGACATGTACCTTGGAAGAAGAAATAATTGCATTTCGCTCAAAGAACTTCCTCCAGATTTTGACAAAAAAAGAGAGGAAAAAGAGGTTGTTATTTCATTCATAATTCAATCAACTTTTACTGCTGTGTTTCAACAAATACAGATGGTTACAATAAGCATTCTCCTTGAGTGAAAAGCTTCTTTTTTATGGAGTGATTGAATTTTTTCTTTCATTTTCTGGGTGGATTTTAGGACTTATGCTATGCATAAGATTAGTAGCAGTAATAGTAAAGTGAAATAATGTAACACAGAGTAGATTGCAATACAGAGCAAAATAATTCGCTCACATAAATCTTGGCTTTGTTGCATTCAAGCCCCAAAGAATTGAAGAGTTTGCATGTGAAACCAAGCTCCTCGGATTCCTCCCGGAGTGTCACACAGGGAGTGCAGCTCGTCATACTCTTGGTCTATACATCCTGAGCCAGGCAATCCTACTCTTGAGGTCAAAGCACTGATAGCTTCAGAGCTGGCTGCCATTGTCCTTCAAGGTAAATTCTAAATAAAACCAGAATGTAAGTGCTATTCAGGTTAAGATACAGGTATGACAGCTGAAGTACCCCTGGCATGAATACTGCAAAAATCAATATCAGGGTCCACTTACTCTTTGCCTTTAAGTAGAAGATGAAGGGAGAAAACAAAATCTTTCTCCCTCCTTGCTACTTCATCTTCTTTTTCCTGAGGAAGCAGGTAAAAAAACAAAACGAGATCATGTCCAAGGAAGCCTAAATCAGAATCTAAAAGTAGTTACTTCTATTGGATATTGAAACTGTAATTTGAAATTTTAAAAAATGCATTTAATTCAGATTTAAAAAAAAATACTTAAAAGTCAGTTCTAACTAGAGAAGATCTAATCTAGGCTAGGTGATGATTGGTCAAAGGTTGGACTTGATGGTCTTGGAGGTCTTTTCCAACCTTAATGATTCTGTGGTTCTGTAATTGAGATACTACTTCATGGTAGCACTTTAGACCCCTGCTGGTGAAGGTGATTTGACTGTGCTGTGGGACTGCTTAGAAGCTCATCAGGAGACAGTCAGAAGGGCAAGAGATAGGCAGCAGGTCCAGTAGGAAATGAGTTTTGTCTTGAACTTGCCTGAAAGCCTAAAAGACTGATAAAAAGTGTGCTGTTCCCAAAGCTTGAAGATATTCTTGTGATTGGAATCACAAGGCACAGCAAACAAGACATATTTAATCCTTTGATGTCAGTAATGGTCAGGACAGTCCATGCAGCTTTCTCCTCTCCTTCTATTTCACCACAAAATAAAAAAATTGACAGGAATCTAAATCCTTTTTTTTTTTTTTCCAGTGTGTATGAGAGAAGAATGCAGGAGAATATTAACAATTAATCCCTGTCCTCAACCAGACATAAGTTTAATAAAAAAAAAAGTATTGCAGCAGGATGAAATTCAAATGTTAAACAACCCAGGGATATAGTCAATCTCTGGAAGAAGGAATGAATTGCATGAGCACTAGTGTCAGATGAAGGAGGCATCAGTTATCAGACACATCATTCATGCTGGCATTTTAAAAAATCAGATAAAATTGGAATTTTTAAAACATTTTGACAGTGTTCTTATATTATTGGTTGTATACGTTAACGATATATTTTAATAAAAATCGTGAAATTAATAATAGTGCACATGAAACAGATCTCAATAATGATGCCTGAGGCAAAATTCCTGTGTCTCAGGATATACAACTTTGCATACAAGAATTTTTGGTGAGAAATCTCAAGGGAGTAGATGGAGCAGGATACTCTGGGAAAAAAGTACCAAATTCTTTTCACAGAGCAAAATTTTTCATCTTAACATTCATGGCCATCATCAGAGGCAGAAGGTTTATAATACCGGAAGGAAGGAAGGAATGCTGTTCCTACTCCGATGCTAAATGTTAGGAAACGAATCATTCAGATGAAATACTCAATCCAAGCAAGTGAGAGTCCCATAGTTTAGCTAAGTGCCAATTAAAGACCAGGAGCTGGGCTATCTGCCCACACTGAACCAGGAGCCTGTGGCTCTTTAGGTTTCTCTCTTTCCACTTGTCAGTCTCACCCTTTGTAACCTCAGTTTTGCACAGCTATTTCGACCCACACACACGGACTATACCTCAATGACTGTGTTGGTAAAGAGCAAACATTTAAAAAAAAAAAAAAAAAAGTGTGCATTTCACCTCACTGTGTATGGCAGTTGTTAGAGTTATTACATTTCAGTTTTTCATGACTGTGATATCCTGCAGCTTGGAATACATCCCTTAAGAGATGAAAGATTTTTATCTGGAGCTGGATCCAGTAAGTATTTCCACAGAATAATAGAATCTCAGAATAGTTTGGGTTGGAAGGGACCTTTAAAGGTCATCTAGTCCTACACCCCTGCCATGGGCAGGGACAGTTTCAGCTAAGTTACTTTGTTCAGAGGTCCTTTGAACCTGACCTTGAATGAGCTCCAGGGATGGGGCATCTATCACCTCTCTGGGCAACTTGCTCTAGTGTTTCAGAATCACAGAATCACAGAATCACAGAATTAACTAGGTTGGAACAGACCTTTGAGATCATCAAGTACAACCTATAAGCTAACACCACCTCATCAACTAAATCATGGCACTGAGTGCCATGTCCAGTCTTTTTTTAAACACCTCCAGGGACGGTGACTCCACCACCTCCCTGGGCAGACGATTCCAATGCCCAACCACTCTTTCAGTGAAGAATTATTTCCTAATGTCTAACCTAAACTTCCCCTGGTGCAGCTTAAGACTGTGTCCTCTCGTTCTGTCGCTGGTTGCCTGGGAGAAGAGACTGACCCCTGCTTGGGTACAACCTCTTTTCTGGCAGTTGTGGAGAGCAATAAGGTCCCCCCTGAGCCTCCTTTTTTCCAGGCTAAACAACCCCAGCTCCCTCAGCCGTTCATCATAAGGCTTGTGCTCCTGACCCTTCCCCAGCCTTCTTGCCCTCCTCTGGATGGGTTTGAGCATCTCAACGTCCTTCCTAAACTGAGGGGCCCAGAACTGAACACAGGATTCAAGTTGTGGCCTCACCAGTGTTGAGTAAAGGGGAAGAATGACTGCCCTTGTCCTGCTGGCCACACCA